>RJVU01052173.1:1564843-1583038 GCA_003731715.1 Anabarilius grahami
TTTTTTTTTTTTTTTTTCAAAGACTACAACATGCATAATCAATGCTTTTATCTCTTGTT
Source organism: Anabarilius grahami (assembly GCA_003731715.1). Classification (NCBI taxonomy): domain Eukaryota; kingdom Metazoa; phylum Chordata; class Actinopteri; order Cypriniformes; family Xenocyprididae; genus Anabarilius; species Anabarilius grahami. The sequence goes on from RJVU01052173.1 coordinate 1,564,903, forward strand.
TCTGCTCCTTTTTCGCTTGTGTTTTGCTCAGGAGATTCTGAACTCTTTCAGAAGTTGCATAATAGCGCCCCCTACCATATAACAGTGCAAACACGGAAAGCCTAAAAAAATTCCACCAATGGCAGGGAAAGAGTTAATAAACAAACACCTCTTTTTCCTCTATAGTTCCTGTCATCCTCGACCCCAACACTGCTCACCCGTGTCTGCACCTGTCTGACGATCTGAGCGATGTGCGCTTCGGTCAGTGGAGTCGACAGACCATGGGTTACATGGAGAAACGTGAGGGCTATACGAGCGTCCTGGGCTCTGAGGGCTTCAGCTCTGGGACTCACCGCTGGGACGTTGAGGTTGGTGACAACACCACCTGGGCCTTGGGAGTGATTTCAGAGTCTGCCATCAAGACGCGAGACGACCCGCCCAGTTCTGGTCTATTGCGCATAGGCTTCCACAACGAGACGTACGGACAAGGCCTTTCCGGGGAGTTTCTCACGCCACTCACGGTGAAACAGAAGGTCCAGCGCGTCAGAGTCCAGCTGGACTGGGACGGAGGGAAACTGTCGTTCTTCGACCCTCTCAGCGACACTCATCTCCACACCTTCAAGAACACCTTCAGCGAGAAAGTGTTTCCGTACTTCTGTAACGTGTGTCCGACTCAGGCGCTGCGCATCTTGCCGGTGGACATCTCTGTCGCAGGACTGGAGGTTCATGGACCGTCTGCGCCTGATAGAGAGCAAGCAGAGCTGCAGAAGTGAAAGAAGCTCATGCACTCTTAGAAAAAGAGTTCTATGTAGAAGTTCTATGTTCTATATAGAACTCTAGGGTTCTTGACTCGATTTTAAATGCCCAAAAGGTTCTATATGAGGAGAAATGTCTTAAATGATTACATAATACTTTCATGTTTAACAGGTTATTTCAGTTCTTTCTAGTGATAAAGCGCCTGACGGAACCCTTTTAAGTCTCCCTGTGGTGAAAATCAAGTTTTTTAATGTTGTTTATATATCTATGTGGTGTTTTTAATATGCTTTAAGACAAACCATGTGCAAATTCATCAGTCAGCACCATTGCTGAATATTCTGTCTTTAAAAATGCATTGAAATCGCTGGTGTTTGTGACGTCACAAACTACCTTGTAACCAATCACGTCAACGTGTGGGCGGGCTTTAGCATATCATTAACTATAACCGCTCTGAAGCAGGAGAGTCTCAAGAGAAGGTTGTCCTGGTATATTTATCTGTTGATATGAAAAATTAGGTAGATTTATCAATGTAGCGAGTGTATGATGAATATTATGATGTTATGATGAACTTTATGTCTTTCTCCACTGACATTCAGAGTTGTTTAAAGCGTTTTTAATGATTCTGATTTTAGAAGGCAGCTGTCTGACTCTGAGATGACGAATTTTAACATGGTTTGTGTAACATTAGCAACACATTATTAACAGATAAGCAAACTGCTAATCATATTAATTAAATTGTAATAATTATAAAATAATGTATAATTGTAAAAAGCGATACCATTGTGCAGCGTTTATCTCAGTAAGTTGACCGAGTGGATCTCTGAGCTGTGCGAGTGAGTGGAGGCGGGGCTAATTAGCATATTCATAGATCCACATCCAAATGAAGCAAGGGTGTAGAGTTACATTCAAGCTATTTTAAGGTATGAGGAGAACTTTTTTACAGGAAAACAAAACGTTTAAATATGTCATTTTGGTGAGTTTTAAGGGATAAAATGATTGACTACAGGGGGACTTCATACACTCTAAAAAATGCTGGGTTAAAAACAACCCAAGTTGGGTTGAAAATGGACAAACCCAGCGATTGGGTTGTTTTAACCCAGCGGCTGGGTTAAATGTTTGCCCAACCTGCTGGGTAGTTTTATTTAACCCAANCTGGTATATTTATCTGTTGATATGAAAAATTAGATAGATTTAGCAATGTAGCGAGTGTATGATGAATATAACGATGTTATGATGAACTATATGTCTTTCTCCACTGACATTCAGAGTTGTTTAAAGCGTTTTTAATGATTCTGATTTTAGAAGGCAGCTGTCTGACTCTGAGATGACGAATTTTAACATGGTTTGTGTAACATTAGCAACACATTATTAACAGATAAGCAAACTGCTAATCATATTAATTAAATTGTAATAATTATAAAATAATGTATAATTGTAAAAAGCGATACCATTGTGCAGCGTTTATCTCAGTAAGTTGACCGAGTGGATCTCTGAGCTGTGCGAGTGAGTGGAGGCGGGGCTAATTAGCATATTCATAGATCCACATCCAAATGAAGCAAGGGTGTAGAGTTACATTCAAGCTATTTTAAGGTATGAGGAAAACTTTTTTACAGGAAAACAAAACGTTTAAATATGTCATTTTGGTGAGTTTTAAGGGATAAAATGATTGACTACAGGGGGACTTCATATAGAACCTTTTCTTCTAAGAGTGCAAAGTAAAATCATTTGAAATCCCTATGGAGAAAATGAATGGGAAAAATTATTACAGAACCAAGAGACACTGTGAATGTGCAAAATGATTGAATTATGTACATACATAATATGTATTATTTCGTATTATTTTCATGTCAGTGATGAGAAAAAAAGAACTAATTACCACAGAAGCATTAACAGTATGTCTTTTGAATAAAAGAAATGCTCAACAAGCTGACAGACAGTGTATATATTGTGATATAGTCACAAAATCTACAGCACGGACAAACCATTTAAACATGGTATGAATACTTCCAGCATTTCCGTCACCGGTTTTGCCGTTATTGTTGTGTGTTGTGTTTAGAGTGAAGCAAAAGACTGATTTCATCAGCCAGAGCGTCTAGACAGACACATCTGTAAAAATCTGATTGGAATCACACCTCCAAATGTTGTTTGGATCAGATTTGAAAAAAAATCTGATTTCTTTCTCTCTTTTTTTTGCTGTCCAGACTGTTTGATAAAATCTGGGTATGCAAAAAAATCAGATTTCTGCTGGCAGTCTGAACATAGCCATAGCTTAATTTGCCCAGAATAGTTTGACATTTTCTGTTCATTATTATTACGTGTGTGTGTGTGTGTGTGTGTGTGTACTTTGTGAGGACTGATTTGAGTTTTAGACCATCGGAGTGAGGTCAAAGAGAGTAAAGTGAGGACATTTTGGTCGGTCCTCACTTTCTGGGACCCTTTAAAGGCCTGTTTGAGAAACAAGACTTGGTTTTAGGGATAAGGTAATAATTAAGTGTAGGTTTTGTCATGAGTGATCTATTCTTGTGTTTGTTTTGGGTGAGTTTAGCACGTCTTTTGGTTCAGGTTCATGTGGATGACTTTATTTTTTATTTTTTATTGATTAATTTGTGTCACCTGTGTCTCATTTCTTTGATTAGTTTGCTTGTGTATTTAAACCCGGTGTTTTTTCTATTCATTGTCTGATTTTGTCCATGTGTACAGGTTGTTCTGTTCATGTTTTGCTACCTTTATTATTCTGAGTGTATAGTTTCTTTGAGTTTGTATTTGTGTCCTGCTCATTTTATAGCTGCAGCCGAGTGTGACAGGATTAGGGTAAGGGTTCGGATCGCGTTGCGTCAATGGATGTCCTCACAAAGAGAATTATTTTAAATATTAATGTTTAACTGTGGAAGTATTTTTGGGTTGCGTGACAAACTGTCCTGCTGTGAATTGCAACACATGCCTATAATTATGAGCCGTGTGGATCCTTCCCACAAACACACAAGACATGCTCTGTCTGAAAGAACACATTCTTCTGTTTAATTGCACAATGCTTTAATCTGTATATTATTATTATTAATGTTGCATATCACTTGAGTGTAAATTTTAAAAATATATATAAATAAAAAATATATTTAGTTTTTATTTTTTGTGATGTCCAGTATTTTATTCTGCAGTTATGAAGTTATGATGCCTCTGTTTTCTCACCAGGCTGTTGGTTAAAACGTTAAATGCAAAAAGCATGATGACAGATGCTTGGCTGCTAATACAGGATTTCTTGAATATGAGTTCAGGGAAATTGTAACAATGTTATGAAACATGCAAAAAAATATTACTGAACTGAAAGATTGGGTCTTTAAAATATATTTTATTAAATAAATATATTGTATTACATTACAGGGGCTGTTGAATGCTTGAATCTTATTGGTTAATGAACGTTCTAAGGTGTGCAATTATTTTCAGTGAAATGCACGACTAAAGTAGTTCCAAAGACTCTAGAATAACACAAGATGCGTCAATCGTATTGTTTTGAATGGGAGAAAGTGCAACGCGCAATATGTCGGAATAAGTCCCGCCTTCTAAATAAGAGCCAATTGGCGATTGGTAAAGTCATCGCGTCACTGCAGCGTCCGTTAGAAGCTCCGGTTCCTATAGAAACAGTCAGATGCGCAATTAGGATTGCGCATGCGTATTAGCTTGATCTGGTCTGAAAAATAGTTTTTTGTCATGATTCAAGCATTTAGAAACCAAATTTATGAGACAGTTGTCAGATTTCATTGGTGATTTCAAATATGAAACTTGATCGAAAGCTAACAGTTTTGGAGAATTTGATATTTCCCCGTTCAAAGAGCTGCACTTGCATGACCAAGAGGCGTTTAAAGGTGGCCGCCGAGTGAAATGACTTGTCTTAAAGGGACTTTGGTAGTTCTAGGCAGGTCTTGATCGCATTACAGTTCCATATCACTTCGCCAAATGATTTAGTTATTTCAAAAAGTCCTTACAGGCTACAACAGCAAAAGAAACAAAACCCACAACGACACTGACCAAGCAAATAAATATAGTAAACAGTAGGATAGAAACAACAAACTATTTTTTTTTCCCATGAAATGATGTTTTATGGAAAGCATACTCTATTTCTCTCCCTGTCTCTCCCACAAACATACACACATGCACATTATTTTTTGAATCATTAAATTGCCTGGAGTTGATATATATTCATTAGTTGAAGAGTCAAGGAACTCTTTGTTTTTTTGTTTTGTGACTCACATATAAAACATTATGTATTCAAGAATAAGCAACAAATAAAAAAAGTATAGTTTGAGATATAAAGATATAGCCTGTATGAAGGAAAATGCAAAAACGACAGTTCAGCAGATGATCGAGTCAGAACTTCTGATGACAAGCACTTTTTCAGCAGCAGATTTGCATGCATGGATTTCCATTTTTAAATGTCCTGGAGCTGTTTCTCGGATCGTCCCGCTCATGTCAACTGTGATCCAACTGTAAGTCTTCCTCATGGTTTCTGCTGTAATATTCAAATCAAGGTCACCGAGAGTCTTATTCAGCTTCTACACGTGATGCACTGCAATGAACAATGTCAACAATGACAGTAATTAGAGCACAACTGCTGACATGTTAGCTCAGCACCTGTGATGTCATCTATTTGATTTCCCAAATGTTGTCCAAATGCCAGAGACATTCCTGTAAACTACTGTTGACATTTGTAACACCAGTACCAGCAGCAGTTGTATGCAAATGAAATGTCATATGAGACATTTGAAAATGGCTTTGAATGTTTCAGCATTATGCAAAACAGAACTGACAGAACAGGTATTGTTGGAATTTCAAATAACACTAAAGATATGAGCAAAAATTTACAAAGCATTCTTATAACTTCTAACATTCCCAGATTATCCATATAGCACCATGTGTTGAACACTCTAGAGCAGGCATGGGCAACTTCGGTCCTGGAGGGCCACTGTCCTGCAGAGTTTAGCTCCAACCCTAATCAAACACACCTGAACAAGCTAATCAATGTCTTAGGATTACTAGAAAGCTACAGGCAGGTGAGTTTAATCATGGTTGGAGCTAAACCATTCAGGACAGTGGCCCTTCAGGACCGAAGTTGCCCATCCCTGCTCTAGAGCTTTATTAGTTCTGTCAAAATTCATAATGTTTTTGTCAGTTATGCAAACTCCCATAGCTGTTATCAGCCCTCAAAACAACGACTCAACTGGGCTGTAAAATTCCTGAGAAATTGGTGTTTATCTTCCTGCACTCTGTCGTGCACGCGCGCTTCACTCTTTCAGTTTGGGTCTCTGGCTCCCTCTAGCGACCAGAACTGAACACTTGAACTTGATAGGCTAACTAGAAGGGTGCTTTAATACTTTTTGTTCATTTTAGCCAGTTTAAGTAGATTAATTGTATTTCCCCTACATTGTGAGCCATATGTAAATGCCTTAAATGACCCCTTCCCAGTTCCCGTAATGCCGACGCTTATTTTTATTTTATAAACTTGCAGACTACTTAGACAAAATCTGTAGTTCTTTGAAGGTTCTTTACACGTAGTAACGGTTCTATTTAGAACCGCGTGACCCTGAAGAACCCTTTACATGCTGAAATGGTTCTTTGTGTTAGAGTAGGGTTCTTTTTCCCGCCTTTTGTTGATCAAATCTGTAACCATCAAAGCCACATCATTAGCCGTGCGCAAGTTACAACGTAGACTAGTTTTGACGTAAATGGGCTCTAAGTTACAACTTACGTACTAAATATTTTTGTGTTGCAGCGTAAACTTAGTTGAAGCGTAATAAATTAGGGTTCTACTGCTTGTAACAATATGGAACCCTTTTTATAAGGTTCCATATGCTTTGAAAGTGCTATATGACCTCAGTAGTGTAATAAAGGTGATTAGAAACAACAAGTTACAATTTGAAAGTTAAAATTTGTAGACATTTTAAGAAAGAAATAATTTACCTGTTGAGAGTGTGTTGACAGTCTATGTAATTGAATGGCTGAGCTCCAGGGTAGGGTTGCACCAACCGTTCGTAAGTTCTTTCTTAAAGGTGGTACAGAGGATCTTTTCGTCGACTGAGTTTTTGAAATGAGCGCATGCGTAAGAACAACCCCCCTCCTTCACAGCTCATTTCGAGTGAACGCCTCCCAAATCTCGTGCACGAGTATAGGAACACGAGTGTTTACCACCGGCATTCGCTGTGTCATTAAGCCGGGCACACATTTAACGACTAGCTAAAACATTCTGACTGTGCTCAACATACAGCGATTGTTTCCTGCTCCTGAAGCAGATTTATATACTTTCACATGGAATTTGAACACCGACTGTAATCGCAGACTGAACGCAACTGGCTCTGACTGGATGCGTTTGAGCACGATCAGTCATAAGTATCAATTTACATTCATAATCGGCCTTACAATCGTTAAGTGTGTGCATGACTTAAAGCCGTTCACACACTTAGTGGATTCATTATGTCGGACTCACCGCAGGTAACTCATAATCTGCAGTTGTTACTCCTGTCTCCTGACAAAAACATTGCATGCGGCGCCTGTGGAGTGTGGAAAGTTACTGGAGCGCGCAGCCGCGCGTCTCTCACAAGGAACGTCATGGCAGTGATTGACAAGCCAGAGGGCCAATCGTTTACGCGATGATCGCGTAAACGATTGGCTGATGTTTTTAAGGCCCTACCTCGTGCACAGATGATGTATATTAATAATATTCCTTTCAGTGCACCTAATAAATAGTCTTTTATCAGTTAGTAAAGACAGTTTCAAGTAATATTGCAAAAATGTATAAAACAAAACATCCTCTTTAGTACCTTTAAATTGGAACGTAAAGTCCACACTAGTGGCTTAGTAACTACTAGCTAGTTTGTAACTAACTCTGTGGGAACGCAAAAGTTTTTCAAATTTTCCCAAATTTTTTTTTTCTCCCTTCCCAATTTTTTTTTTACCACCATGTCCCTTTAGGGGCTCCGTAATTACAGGCCCATCTTTCATATTTAAACTAATAATGATGATTAAGTCACTCTGAATGAAAGCATCTGCCAAATCATAAATGTAAATGTTTTACATTTTTTAGATATTCAAATCCAACAAAGAAAGAAAACAATCAGTCAGTTTTAGGTAAAACATTTTTCTCCTAGTAACCATCATTGATTATGTTTCCAGCAGGTTTGTATCGACCAACAACAAAAACCTTTCCATCAGTTATTTGAACATGTAAATATAATATATTTTTGTGACTATACAGATTTTGACCCTCTCACTCATTTTGAACATGTTGTACTTAATTATTAAGCTGCAGATTTTAATTCTGCAAATTATTCTAAATATGCAAGCATTAAGAGTGTGGAGATGATGGGAATCTGATGTTTTCAGGAAAGAAACAAGAAGATCAAAAAGTGAGAATGAGAAGATTTAGAGAAGGACATGAACACACAGCAGATCTCATCACTTCAGAACGTCCAAGACTTTCGCATCCATTAAACGTTTATTTTACACATCCGGAGTCATTCGGTCTTTTACTTTAGTCTGTTGGCTTTGGTTGATTTCATTTACAGTGTCTGTTTAGATGTTTTAACTGTTTAAAACTGTTCCCAAAGATTACTTTTGAGTGTTTAGCCACGTTGTGTTTATCTCACAAGATCTTTGCCATTACATATCTTCTTTAAAGATTGTAAATGGAATCTGTTAACTGTTAAATTGTTAACTTTGGTATTGAGTTATATAGGAAATGTAAATAAAATGCTTTAAAATGAAACAATATTATATGAACTTGAGGGGAACTGACTTCATACAGCCACTAAAAATCACTCAGGTTAGTTTTGAGAGAAGATCCAACAACATTTGAGCACATATGATATCTAAACCAGTGATTTTGTTTTAAACTACATTTCCCATCATTCCAAGAGTGACTCTTGATGACGTTTTTGCCAACATGGCGGCCTACAGTAGCTGTCACACTGGAGGCTACACAAACTAGTGGACTTGACTGTTTCTAAAAACTGAATATGTGCTTTTGAATGACGATTTTCATCTTTTTTTCGATGGAAAGAGCTGTTCGATGTACAATTTAAAGTCATAATATGGTTTCTATGTCAAGGAATAACATGTTAGTGAGCTGATAGAGATGATGCATCTGCCTCTGTTTAGATCGCACGGGCTCTTTCTGCCCTTCATCAAACGCTTTTCTGATATTAAAATATGCCGCATTAAACGCAGATCTCAGGGCTGCATGAGCTCATGTACAGTCATCAGACACCGATGGATGAAAAGCATCAGTCCTGTCAGACACTTCAGCTCTAATGGGTCTGAGAAGGTAAATTGTGTTGATTTGACCTGTTTTTGCCCTCAGCGGACATGTAAGCGAAATAATATATGACGTATAAGGATGTAACGGACCGGTACACAAAAATAACGGTTCGGTACTTACCGCGGTTTTGAAGTGACGGTGCGATATGTTTTCGGTACTGCAGGAGGGGAAAACAAATTATGTTTTTTTGGTTTGCCTTTTATTAAACATTGGTTTATTGACCAAACTATCTGTCTGTCCTTAAAAAAGTCAGTCATCCAAATACAAAATATGTTAGCAAGATATGTTCTAAACGTAAAGAATCGTCTTCGTCTATTTAACTTGCGCAGTGGAGCGAAAGACCTGTACCGGAAAATTTCGGTACGGCCCCTAATAATATATGATTTTACAGGTATTTAAACTAGGCCTATGGTATTTTGGTGGAAATTCCCCATAGTGATTTATTCCCTTACGGTTAATAGTTTTCGCAACTGGATATTGAACTTGAGTTCTTTGAATTTTACAGGAGAGTTTTGACATGTCAGAGTTTCAAGTGGAGAGAATACCGCAGTTTTGAAGTTGCGGTGTGATATGCTTTAGGTACAGCAGGGGGAAAAAAAAAACTTTTTTTTTTTTTTTTTGCTTTTTATTAAACATTGGTTTACTGACCAAACTATATCCGTCCTTAAATAAAAATAAAAAAAAGCAAATATGTTGGCAAGATATTTTAGATTAAGGTTAGAATTATTCCACTTCGTCTAAAACTTGCGCACTGAAACGAAAGACCTGTACCAAAAAATTGGATGATTTTACAGTAGAAACTAGTGATGGGAGAAACGAAGCTTTTCAAAGCTTTGAATCAATTGAACCAATTGCTTCGCAAAATTATTCATTGTTTCGAAGCGTTCGAAACACCACACGCTGATGAGTCAAAACAGTGTAAATGCAACAAAAACTCATGCCAAACATCTATAAAAACAGCTTTTACAAATCCATTTCAAATGTTTTATTGAAAGTATAATCAATCAAATCCAATTAACTAATCATAAATATTAAGTGTCTGTATAATATGTATTATTTTATCAATTTTCAGGGCTTGTTTTGTTTATTCTATGGTTGGGTCAGCTAAACAGAGACTATTAACTACTATTATGCCTTTAAATTATACAAATACCTCATTAAGACGTCTACAATTGTGTAAAACTCATCAGAGATCAGGTAATAGACACTTTTAGACACTCAGGTAATAGATAGACACTTGTTCAATGATCTGCATGATTCATGGGTTCACAGAGATCGCCCCCAGTGGTGAACCATTGAAATTTTGAAACGTTTCGAAACGGTTATGACGCAACAAAGCCTCGTTTACTGAAATCACGTGACTTTTGCAGTTTGAAACATGCTCCGAACCAATTATTCGAAACAAAAGATTCATAAAGGTTTCGAAGCTTCATGAACCAGTGTTTCGAAAACATCCATCACTAGTAGAAACTATGGTATTTTGGTGGAAATGCCCCATAGTGATTTATTCCCTAATGGTTTTCGCAACTGGATACTGAACTTGAGTTCTTTGCCTTTTACAGGAGAGTTTCGACATGTCAGAGTTTCCAGTGGAGAGAATTCGGAATTTCAGCATTATTGCTCACATTGATCATGGCAAGAGCACTTTAGCTGACAGACTGCTGGAGATCACAGGTGATTCTCTGTAAAACAACCATGACAGGAGTTTCTTTCCTGTGAATTAAATTCATAAAATCTCTTTCTCTCTTGGGGATTGTTGTGTGCGCAGGTGCCATTGCAAAGACAGCGAGTAACAAGCAGGTGCTGGATAAACTGCAGGTGGAGAGAGAGAGGGGAATCACTGTTAAAGCTCAGACCGCGTCGCTCTTCTACCAGCACGACGGACAGACGTACCTGCTCAATCTCATCGACACACCTGTGAGGACAATGATTTAACAATATCAATGAATGTAAAAAGTCTGCGAAGATCAAAGTGCAGATAAATGGAGTTATTGATTCCTAAAAGAAAGAATCGATTCTGAACTGCTGGTAGGTTTGTAACAAATTTGCATAACACAAGCCCATTGGCTGCCAGCGAATAACGTCTCCTTTGCCCCGCCCTCAAACACTGCATCTGAGACTGGAAGAGTTTGGTTCGTGTCGTTCATGTCGAGAAGACGCTGTTTTCTGCTGCCAAAGCAAATCCACTTTGATGAGATTGATACGGTAAAACCGACGCCATCGTTACTGTTCGTATCGAGTGCTGAGGAAGAGCTGAGATTCAGATATGCTAATGAGCATTTGGTTTCTGACCAATCACAACAGACTGAGCCATCTGATCAATCAGAGCAGAGCAGCTCTCAGGAAGGCGGGGTTTAGAGAGACCGAATCTTCGAACTAATCGTTTCAGACACTGAGAAAAGAGCTGATGCTGTAATGGATATTATGAGAAAATTAAAGTGTTTTTGACCTTGGATGAATGTAAACCTGTTGCAGGAGACTCTGAAACAACATTAGGAGCTTAAAAAAATAGCATAAGGGGGCACTTTAAACATCACTGATGCTAATCTGTATTACTGAAGTGATTCCACTATATTTTTTTAGGGCCATGTTGACTTCAGCTATGAAGTTTCTCGGTCCATATCCGCTTGCCAAGGAGTTCTGCTCATTGTAGATGCAAATCAGGTAAAACACTCAATAAATGATACTTTCCTATATTTAATGATTTACAGAAAATTAACAAAGTTAAACGCAGTAGAAAAGTTTTTTTTATGTTATTTTAGTATTATTTGTATACTATTAAATTATTTATTAATAATTTTAATGAGCTTATAATTTATATTTTTTTATATGTATTTTGGTTTAAGTTTGTCATTTTGTTATGTGCTTTTTAATTTAAATTAATTTAAGTTTTTGTCATTTTAGCACTTCAACTTAAGTTAGTGGGAACAGTTCAAATTATTTTTATTTTAACAATAACAACACTGGAACATACTCACATACAGTGGCATGAAAAAGTATGTGAACCCCTTGCAGAATCTGTGAAAATGAGAATTATTTTAATAAAATAAGAGGGATAATAAAAAAATGCATGTTATTTTTTGTTTAGTACTGTCCTGAGTAAGATATTTTACATAAAAGATGTTTGCATTTAATTCACAAGACAAAACAATAGCTGAATTTATTAAAATAACCCCATTCATAAGTATGTGAACCACTGATTCTCAACACTGTGTGTGGTTACCTGATGATCCACGACTGTTTGTGTGTTTTGTGATGTTGTTCATGAGTCTCTTGTTTGTTCTGAGCAGTTAAACTGAACTCTGTTCTTCAGAAAAATCCTCCAGCTCCTGCAGATTCTTCAGTTTTCAAGCATTTTTGCATATTTGAACCCTTTCCAGCAGTGACTGTATGATTTTGAGATTCATCTTTTCACACTGAGGACAACTGAGGGACTCAAACACAACTATTAAAAAAGGTTCAAACATTCACTGATGCTCCAGAAGGAAACATGATGCATTGAGAGTCGGGGGGTGAAAACTTTTGAATTCAAATATCAAGGTAAATTGTACTTAATTTGTCTTCCGGGAAACATGCAAGTATCTTCTGTTGCTTCTGAAGGGAAGTACTAAATGAAAAACAATGATATTTAAACAAAATAAGAAAAATTGTGACATCTTCATCCTGTTCAAAAGTTTTCACCCCCCGACTCTTAATGCATCATGTTTCCTTCTGGAGCATCAGTGAATGTTTGAAGCTTTTTTAATAGTTGTGTTTGAGTCCCTCAGTCGTCCTCAGTGTGAAAAGATGAATCTCAAAATCATACAGTCACTGCTGGAAAGGGTTCAAATATGCAAAAAATGCTTGAAAACTGAAGAATCTGCAGAACATGGAGGATTTTTCTGAAGAACAGAGTTCAGTTTAACTGCTCAGAACAAACAAGAGACTCATGAACAACCATCACACAACACACAAACACTCATGGATCATCAGGTAACCATCACAGTGTTGAGAATCAAGGGTTCACAAACTTATGAATGGGGTTATTTTAATAAATTCAGCTATTGTTTTGTCTTGTGAACTAAATGCAAACATCTTTTATGTAAAATATCTCACTCAGGACGGTACTAAACAAAAAATAACATGCATTTTTTATTATCCCTCTTCTTTTATTAAAATAATTCTCATTTTCACAGATTCTGCAAGGGGTTCACATACTTTTTCATGCCACTGTACAGTCAAACCAAAAGTTATTCAGACATTTTTTATATTTTTTATATATTTTTACTAGTGAGGATAGCAAAATAAAGTAAACTGTGACATATTATACCCAAATATTCTTCATACAGTGGACTACCAGTAAAATTGATAAAAAATTTGGTACCCAAAAATTATTCAGATTCTTTGACCTGACCATGTTTTGCTTAAGTGTTTTCTGACATAATATAATTTTTGAGATCACTCTGAGATCTTGTCATATTTTATTACTATTTTTTTAAACTATAGTGAATAAACTGTATTAATGAATGAAATGTTTAAGGTGTCTGAATAAATTTTGGTTTGACTGTATATCAGCATAAATAAACAATCATAATAAAATCTTTATAAAATTACATTAAGGGGAAAAAAAAATTGAATGTTTTTTTGTCTCTAATTCAAAGGGAATTCAAGCTCAAACTGTCGCCAATTTCTACTTGGCATTTGAGGCTCAGCTAACAATCATCCCTGTGATAAACAAGGTAGACATTACAGAGAGAATTTCTGATCTTTCCTTTAAATGCAGTCAAGGGCTGCGTCCGAAATCACATACTTCCCTTCTAAATAGTAGGCAATAAACAGTATGTGACAAAAGAAGTATGCTCGAATTCACAGTACTCATAAAACAGTAGGCAAATAGTCCGGATGACATACTACTTCCGGCGAAATTCTGAAGTGTGCATAACGATGGACTCTTTACTATCCCATGAGGCCATGAGAGAGGATTTATGAATGACAGTGAAGCGACGCAACTGACGCTGGCAGGTCACATGATAATGACAACATGGCGGATGTAGTACGTCTGGATTACATTCATACTATATAGAATGTATTTTTTAGCAGTATTCAAAATAAGTACCTACTCAAGAGAGTATGCGATTTCGGACGCACCCATTTTGTTTCTTATGTATAAGTTAGAAATTGTATTTATAGTAAGTGTTTGGCATTTTAATGAGTTGTATTAATTGTCAGATTGATTTGAAAAATGCTGATCCAGAGCGAGTGGAAAAACAGATTGAAAAAGTCTTTGATATTCCAAGGGAAGAGTGTATCAGGGTGAGCTCTATTTAAACATGTCTAAAAATGATCATTTATACAAAGGTTCGTCTTCATAATGGCACTTTTATATTTTTACGTTGGTATTTTTTCTCTGCAGATCTCTGCAAAACTGGGCACAAACGTGGATCAAGTTCTCCAAGAGGTGGTGAATCGGATTCCTCCGTGAGTATCATGAGCTGTTTCACGTTTCTCCACAAGAGGTCACTGTGAGAGTAGAAGATCAGCACATGCTGCATGTGATTTCTTTGATTGTGTTTCATTAGATTATATCAGATAAGAGGAACACAATGACCCCCAAAGCCCAGGGGATGTAGAATATGATCATGCAGATTAAAGCATTAATATCTGCTTTATAAGTACTTATAAACAGCCAATATCCTAGTGATACACATGCTAATAAACAACTAGTTAATAGTGAGAATTGGACCCTAAACTAAAGTATTAGCAATATTTTTGTCTTGTTTTGTTTCCTCACAAAAACGAGTAAAGAAGCACAAAATTATAGCCCAGATCTTGCAGGAAATGTGGTTAAATTATATATCCAGTGGTATTTATGCTACTTAGTTACTATTAATCATAGAAAATAAAATATGTATTTCCTCCTGTACTGTTCAAATGACCTTTTCTTGCACACATTCACGTAAACTGTAAGTACACGTGACCATGCGAGGAAGTGAGTGAATCAGGAAGTTTCAGTTTATTTCGGGTAAATCATCATCATCATGTTTCATCATGTGTCAGGTGCTTTCTTAAAAACCCGCTAAGCTACATTCCCTCCGTAACTTCTTTCTTTTAGGTTCATTGTTGGGTTACACTTTATTTTAAGGTGTCACAATACAAGTACTGAGTACTGTTAATTAACAACTACATAATTAGAGTTTGTTGTGTTGAGAAGTATACAATACTTGATGTTCAATTCATAGTAATTGCTTGACAAAGTTTAAAATAACTTTGAACAGCTTTTGAAGGTTTTACTCAGAGAAAGTAAAAAAGTTACTAGCAACTTTAAGCATGTTGCTAACATGAATTAGCATGTTACTAGCATGAATTAATATAGGTGCATCCCAATTTGCGTACATATGCACTATTCTATGACGTTTTTAAGTATGAATAGTGTGAGTAGTGCATTCACACTGAAAATTCCAAAAAGAAAAAGTGCACTTTAAATACCCGGATGATGCACTAAATTAACGGAAAAAATGCAGTGTGGAATGTTGGACACTTCATGCGCTCAACTGTCGCAGCTTTAATTACGTAGTGGAGGGAGAGGGGGTAATGGAGGGGGTATTTAGCACTTTGCTAGTATAAATTAGCATGTTGATAGCATGATTTAGCATGTTGCTAGCATGTTTTACCACATTGCTACCATGATTTAACATGTTACTGACATGTTTTATTACGTTACCAATGTGATTTAGCACTTTGCTAGTATAAATTAGCATGTCGATAGCATGATTTAACATGTTGTTACCATTTTTTACCACATTGCTATTGCATGAATTAGAATGTTTCTAACAAGATTTAACACGTTTGCTAGCATTTTCTTGCACGGTGCTACCATGAATTAACATGTTACTGACATGTTTTAATACGTTACCAATGTGATTTAGCAACTTTGCTAGTATAAATTAGCATGTCGATAGCATGATTTAACATGTTGTTAGCATGAATTGGAATATTGCTAGCATGTTTTAGCACATTGCTAGCATTATTTAACATGTTGTTAGCATTTTTTACATGTTGTTAAAATGGATTAACATCTTAGCATTATCTAACATGTTGCTAGCATGTTTTACCACATTGCTACCATGATTTAACATGTTACTGACATGTTTTAATACGTTACCAACGTGATTTAGCACTTTGCTAGTATAAATTAGCATGTCGATAGCATGATTTAACATGTTGTTAGCATTAATTGGAATATTGCTAGCATGTTTTAGCACGTTTATAACATGAATTAACATGTTGTTAGCATGAATTGGAATATTGCTAGCATGTTTTAGCACGTTTATAACATAATTTAACATGTTGTTAGCATTTGTTACATGTTAACATGTTAGCATAATTTAACATGTTGTTAGCATGAATTGGAATATTGCTAGCATGTTTTAGCACATTGCTAGCATTATTTAACATGTTGTTAGCATTTTTTACATGTTGTTAAAATGGATTAACATCTTAGCATGATCTAACATGTTGCTAGCATGTTTTACCACATTGCTACCATGATTTAACATGTTACTGACATGTTTTAATACGTTACCAATGTGATTTAGCACTTTGCTAGTATAAATTAGCATGTCGATAGCATGATTTAACATGTTGTTAGCATGAATTGGAATATTGCTAGCATGTTTTAGCACGTTTATAACATGAATTAACATGTTGTTAGCATTTTTTACATGTTAACATGTTAGCATAATTTAACATGTTGTTAGCATTTTTTACCACATTGCTATTGCATGAATTAGAATGTTTCTAACATGATTTAACACGTTTGCTAGCATTTTCTTGCACGTTGCTACCATGATTTAACATGTTACTGACATGTTTTAATACGTTACCAACGTGATTTAGCAACTTTGCTAGTATAAATTAGCATGTCGATCGTATGATTTAGCATGATGTTAGCATGAATTAGCATGTTTAACACATTGTTAGCATGAATTAGCATGTTGCTAGCGTGAATTAGCATGTTGCTAGCGTGAATTAGCATGTTTATTAGCATGTTCTAAGCTAGTTGCTAGACTTTGCCAGTGACAGATATATAGTGCATGAAGCTTAAATGCTGTATTAGTTATTGTATTAAAGTTTTGACCCCCTCAATGTAAGTCTACGGGCTTTTTATGATATTTAAACTTCATTTTTAGGAAAACTGTAAGTTGGATCAGTTTGAAGAGATACAGCACACCGAGTCAGAACAGTCTGAAGGTGTGAGCTGAGTGTTTGTAGCTTTAAAGCTCTAGGAGGAGACACTGTCCACATTTAGTCTCATCAGAAGAAGAATAAGTTTGCCAAGCCAACATAATAAAGGATTTCCTATTGTTGATTTTGCACCTTGAGACATGATTGTTTTCAAATGCAGAGTTCCATAAGAAATGGAATCATTTTCACACATTCCTGTAATGATGTAATTGATGAGTTTACTGTGTGATTCAGTCCGACAGCAGGAGTGGACGATCTGTTCAAAGCCCTCGTCTTCGACTCCACCTTCGACCATTACAGAGGCGTAGTGGCCAGCATCGCTGTGTTCGGTGGACGCGTGTCCAAAGGAGACAAGATCGTCTCGGCGCACCTGGGGAAGTCGTATGAGGTCAATGAGCTGGGCGTCCTGAGACCGGACCAACACCCGACAGAAACACTGTGAGAGTCTCACCGGACCAACATCTCTCTTTTGTGAAGAAACCGTGTCTGTATGAAGATGTCTCAGAGCCAGCAGTGATGCCACATCTATAGATTTAGACGTGTTCAACCTGTCATTAGAAACATTAACTATCATAATTGCATTTTGATACAGAGAAAATATCTAATAATTGTATAATTATTTAATAGTTACTTTTTAAATTAAGAAAATTGTGTTTGGGAGGACCAAAACTCTGAGATTGCACTAAATTTAGGATTTAATATCTAATTTAAACTTAGTATTTTAATTTTGACTTTAATTATTAATATTTTGAATTAGCTTTTATTTTTATATTTTGTATGTTTAATATATGTATATATTTAATATATTTTTATATATGTATAATATTTAATATATTTATATATGTTAATTTTAGTTAAATTTTTTATCATTTT
>RJVU01052173.1:1583467-1595404 GCA_003731715.1 Anabarilius grahami
ATATAAAATATATAAATATAATAATAAATATACACACACACACACATATTATGTAAACACAAACTTTTATGTTAGATGCAATCATCAAATTCGATAATTCGACAGCACTACTTTTATTTGATTTCAGTTTTATTTCAATTAACAGAAATGTTTTTAATAATTTAAGTTTTAGTTAACAATAATCCTGCCTAGAAATAAAGAGTTTCACNAAAAAAAAAAAAAAACTAAAAATGTTTAAGGAAATGAATGATAAATAAAAATATGAAAGATTCTGCAGACTCCTGGTTAAAAACTTAGGCCTTAAAAGATAATCAAGCAAATCAGCACTTTTTGGCAGAAATAGAATCATAATTTGAAAAAAAAGAAAATGGTGTTAACCAAATGAAGGCATCTTAAAAACTTGGCTGTAGCTTAAAGCTTTCCAAACTCCATATACACCCTTAAGTTGCACTAGCTTAACTTTTGACCTTTTGCATTTTGCCTTTCTGCCCTCAGGTACGCCGGGCAGGTGGGTTACGTGATCGCAGGGATGAAGGAAGTGAAGGAGGCTCAGATTGGAGACACATTTTACCTGCACAAACAGCCTGTGGGGGCGCTGCCGGGGTTCAAACCGGCTAAAGCCATGGTGTTCGCAGGTGTGTTTCTAAAACATGTTATATGCCACAGTTTAAAGATGCTTTTCTCCAACTTCATCTGTCATTAGTGTGTAATGTTGCTGTTTGATCATGAAAAAGTCCCTCCAGCAGGAGTTCTTCTCTATATCAGTGTCAGTGTTTCTGAACTCCCTGAAACACCTCCATTGTAGTCTTGAGTTTTCTGCACAATATTCCTCATTTAAATAATTCATATGCAGAATAAAGGGGCGGGGCCTGGTTGAGTTAGTTAGTAGTGTGTTGAAACTGGAGGTTATGGTAAGGGGCGGGACATTTCCCTAATGGCCAATCACAACACACTGCTCCAGCCGACCAATCAAAGCACATTGTGCTTTTCAGAAGGAGGGGCTTCATAGAGACAGGAACTAAACAGAGCGTTACTGACAGACTGGGAAGAGAGGAGCTGCAACAATGGAGAATATGAGGAAAATAATCAACATTCAAGCAGGAAAACCTGTTCTAGTAGAGCACAAAAACAACATCAAGTCTTTGTAATATGGCCTCTCTAAGGGATAGGATTACAGTGAGGTAAATCTGGAGTTGTGTAACTCTTTCAGGCATGTATCCCATGGACCAATCAGAATACACAAACCTGCGAAGCGCTGTGGAGAAACTGATGCTGAATGACTCCAGCGTGACGGTTCAGCGGGACAGCAGTTTGGCTTTGGGGGCTGGATGGAGGTACGTACACATGCACAGTCCGCCAGAGTTTAAACCTGTTTTATGTTAAGGTAAATTTCTCTCTGTCGGTCTCTCTCAGGCTGGGATTTCTGGGCCTGCTGCACATGGAGGTGTTTAACCAGCGTTTAGAACAGGAGTATAACGCGTCTGTCATCATAACGTCTCCCACTGTACCGTACAAGGCTGTGCTGGCATCTGCCAAACTCATAAAGGTGAGATTCTGTCACAACATAACAAAAACCACCCAGAACATCAAAGCAACTGCTTAGAAACACCTTAGAAACTGCACAGCAAAATGCTGAATTTACCCAGAATACTTTAAAATCTTATTATGCAGGAAGTATACAGCAATTGGTGATAAGTTTCTCTCATTGATATATGAACATTTGAGTTTCCTCAGTTGAGTCTTTGTCTTTATAGGAACACGGTGAGGAAGTGATCACCATCATCAACCCTGCTCACTTCCCTGACAGGTCACAGGTGGTGAAGTATCTGGAACCCATGGTGTTGGGAACCATCATCGCTCCGGACGACTTCACTGGGAAGATCATGAGCCTGTGTCAGGTGAGATTAGGTCAGTGATTGTAGTTTAGGGGTAAAGAAGGCTGGAATTTATTACATGACTTTTAAAAAGCATTTTAAACACCAGGCATCATTGATTTGGCAACTTTGTAAATGGTAGCAGAGAAAAACTGGGCATCATACAATAAACATCTGAGGATCACACACATTCAAATCATTCCCAACGCAACAAACCTGTGCAGAAACATGCATCTTGTTGCTAGTAAATGCATGACAAATGAATACAGTAGGTTGGATAAAAATCTGCTCAAAATATCAAATGTGTTTGATATCCTGATATGCTGCGTCTCAGTTTGTTTTTTGAGAAGAAAAAGTACATGCTTTTGAGAGTGTAGCAGAAAAGTAGGCAAGCTTTGGGACAAACTACTTTGTCATAATTGCATCTTTAACGTACCCTTTTAAAAGTTTATAAAACTTTGTAAATGTTCACAATGCTGTTGCAGATGAAATATAATGTGGATAACATGGGATACATATTATTTTGTCAGGTTAGATACTGATTATTAATCACTCAAACCCCTTTATTTAATGCTGCGTTCCATTTGTCCTCTGAAGTGGAAAAGTCCTAGTTCCAAGTAGGAACATCTAACTGGAATGCGGACTGGGAAACTTGAGGGAAGCGCAACAACCCGCATTAACTGTAGTGAAACAGTAGTAAAATATTGTCTGTATGAATAATCTGTGGTGCACACAGTACTATCCAACCTCTATTTGTGGACATTATCTGTTCAAAATACTGCGTACTTCTTAGATTTCTGACCTATGTACTGGAACACGGTTAACTCGGGTGTGACGTCATTCCCAGCTACGACATTCCTCCTTCGAGGTAAATGGAACCCAGAATCAACCTCTTTACTTAACCATCGGTCTCGCATATCCGCCATGTTTGTAGTTTTTTAACACTTTTTATCCGTGTTTGTAGTTCTAATCGAATCCTTCTTCAACGTGCAATGGGTTGTGGGCAATATTAGCCGTTGCATGGATCTCCACTTCGGATTCTAACCGGAAATAGTAGACCATCCATGTAGAGTATCTTTGGGATACTCATTTCAAGATACTATGATTTAGGACACGATTTCTAATTTCGAACACTATTTCGGACGGATAATATGCGAATTAGGACACAGAAATAGTTTCGTAAACTGTTACGTAACAGTTGGGATCATTAATATGTACGCCCCCAATATTTGCATATGCCAGCCCATGTTCCCAACATTATGAAAGGGATTATACGTC
The DNA here is from genome assembly GCA_003731715.1 of Anabarilius grahami. Lineage (NCBI taxonomy): Eukaryota > Metazoa > Chordata > Actinopteri > Cypriniformes > Xenocyprididae > Anabarilius > Anabarilius grahami. Next base: position 1,586,620 of record RJVU01052173.1, read on the forward strand.
TGGATGTGCACAGCTGAATCATCAGACTGGGTAAGCAAGCAAGAACAACAGCGAAAAATGGAAGATGGAGCAATAATAACTGACATAATCCATTATTACATGATATTTTTAGTGATATTTGTAAANTAAAAAAATCGTAGTAAAATTTACAGAAGTCGTCTATTCCAGCCTTAAAGGTGCCCTAGATTCAAAAATTAAATTTTCCTCGACATAGTTAAATAACAAGAGTTCAGTACATGGAAAAGACATACAGTGAGTCTCAAACTCCTTCTTATATAAATCTCATTTGTTTAAAAGACCTCCGAAGAACAGGCGAATCTCAACATAATACCGACTGTTATGTAACAGTCGGGATCATTAATATGTACGTCCCCAATATTTGCATATGCCAGCCCATGTTCCCAACATTATGAAAGGGATTATACGTCTGGATGTGCACAGCTGAATCATCAGACTAGGTAAGCAAGCAAGAACAACAGCGAAAAATGGAAGATGGAGCAATAATAACTGACATAATCCATTATTACATGATATTTTTAGTGATATTTGTAAATTGTCTTTCTAAATGTTTCGTTACCATGTTGCAAATGTACTGTTAAATGTGGTTAAAGTTGCCATCGTTTCTTACTGCATTCACGGAGACAAGAGCCGTCGTTATTTTCATTTTTAAACACTTGCAGTCTGTATAATGCATAAACACAACTTCATTCTTTATAAATCTCTCCAACAGTGTAGCATTAGCCCGTTAGCCACGGAGCATACTATCAAACTCATTCATAACCAAATGTAAACATCCAAATAAACACTGTACTTACGCGATTAGACATGCTGCATGACGAACACTTTGTAAAGATCCATTTTGAGGGTTATATTAGCTGTTTGAACTTTTTTTTATGTTGTTTAAGGCGAGCGCGAGCTCTGTGGGCGTGGAGCACAAGATTTAAAGGGCCACACACACTGAATCGGCTCATTTATAATGATGCCCCAAAATAAAATGAATAAAAAACAATCTGTGGGGTATTTTGAGCTGAAACTTCACAGACACATTCAGGGGACACCTTAGACTTATATTACATCTTTTACAAAGAAGTTCTAGGGCACCTTTAACTCAAAAGAGTAAATGAAGTAAAAATCTTGGTCTAATTCAAAGAAGAACCGCAAAGTGACTAAATCGTTTAAAATAAATTTGCCTCACAATTTCTGTGGAAGCATATTGAGTCTTGCATTTGTAGTAACCAACAATGCAATTCTCTGCCTTCCTGAAGACCCGCAGGGCTGTTCAGAAGAACATGTTCTACATCGATGATCATCGAGTGATGATGAAGTACACATTCCCTCTAAATGAGATCGTGGTGGACTTTTATGACCAGCTCAAGTCCATGTCCTCAGGATACGCCAGGTGAGCTCGTCATGAATGAATGATCGCTTAAAGAGGACCTATCATGCCCTTTTACAAAGTCTGATGTTGTTTTGGGCTTTACTAGTTTGAATGTTGATTATTTTCCTCATATTCTCCATTGTTGCAGCTCCTCTCTTCCCAGTCTGTCAGTAACGCTCTGTTTAGTTCCTGTCTCTATGAAGCCCCTCCTTCTGAAAAGCACAATGTGCTCTGATTGGTCGGCTGGAGCAGTGTGTTGTGATTGGTCATTTAGGAAATGTCCCGCCCTTACCATAACCACCAGTTTCAGCACACTACTAACTAACTCAACCAGGCCCCGCCCCTTTATTTAGCGTATGAATTATTTAAATGAGGAATATTGTGATGTGTTTGTTCCTGGAAGAAAACTCAAGACTACAATGGAGGATTCTGTAAATTTGTTTTACTGTTCTTTCCTAGTTTTGACTATGAGGATGCTGGTTATGAGGACGCTGAACTGATTAAGATGGACTTCCTCCTCAACGGGCGGCCAGTGGAGGAACTCGCCATTATCATTCATAAGTAAGTCTCGATCTCTCATGATTAGTTTTACTTATATTTCAAGAGATATTTGATCATATACAGGTGCACAAAATAATGAAATACCCAAAACCCTTAACTTGAATATGGCCATCCACCTTATTTTTAACATAAGAGCGATTGCAGCCATTTGTAACTTGAATGCGCGAGGCTTCTGATGTCACTCACTTCCAGTTATTTCAGCAAGACAAAAACAGTCCGTAATGGTGCTTGATATTGCAAACTAGTATTTCTTATCATATAATTAGGGGCCGAGCACCGAAGGTGTGATGACACCGAATGTATCCGCTGGCGTTATTCTTCTTCTGCTGCTCTTGAGTCTATGGCACCCCCTAGAACCGCTTGTAGAAAAGTTATGAAATTTGGCACACCGATAGAGGACAGTCTGAACATTAACCACAGCAATTTTGGAGTCTCTAACTCAATCCCTCTAGCGCCACCAACTGTCCAAAATTTCACTTACATTTATGCTAATAACTTTTGAACCATAAGGGCTAGAAACAAAATTCTTTTTTTCCTCTGATTCTTTGACTCAATTTGAAAATTACAAAAAGAAAAACTCCTTCTAGGCTGTTGCTCAGATTTTCGAGAATATTGAACCAGATCGTCTTCAGACCATGCCGACAAAAAGTTATGGAATTTAAAGATGTTTCGTCAAACCATTCTTGAATAACGTGCGAACGAATTCAACGAAGAGCACGGCAAAATGAAGGTGAGGCTATATCTCCGCAACGCTTTATCGTATTATGACCAAATTTGGTGTGTGTTATGACAACCATGACCTGAGGGTACCTGCCACCGCAGTGCCACCTAGTGGTGAGGAGAAATGAAAAATGCTCTTTTTGCTTATAACTTCTGAACAGTTTGGCCAAAAAACACAAAACTCTTTATATTCGGTGCAGCATGCAGAGTCAAACAATGCCCAATTTCCTGTCCATTTTGGGCATCGGCCATTTTGAATTTTGTTGTAAAATGCACATTGGTGTACCGTTACGAAATTCGGTATGTGTCATCAACACCATACCCTGAAGGTACTCAAAATGTTTCAGGGCCACCTTGTGGTCAAAAGTTATAACGCAATTTCCAAGTATACTAATTACCTTTGATTAATTTTGCTTATTGTAATGAAACTAGTCTTAATAGATTCCTTGTGTCATGCCGAGAACATAGATACCAATTTTGCCATAGTCGTCCGAATTTCCTGTCCGCCATTTTGATTTTTGATTTGACTTTTTCGAACTCCTCCTAGACCGTTTATTCGATTTTCACCAAATTCGAGTCAGATCATTTTCAGACTACGCTGACAAAAAGTAATGGATTCTGTTTCAATAGACGAAACCGTTTTCATATACTGCATCAACAAAGCTGATTATCTCTGCAATGCTTTGGCATATCGACAAAACTTTGCATGTGTCATTATCACCTCACTCTGACCACACCACATCAATTTCATAACAGTGCCACCTATTGGTCAAAAGTGATAAAACTATTAAATCATATTACAAGTGACTGTATTTATGATTTTTCAGCCATTTTGCCTAAAATTATCTTAATATGTCTTTTAATGGCTCATTGTTGCAGTTGGTCTGATGTTTTACTGTTTACTGCACTTTGTTATTTTTACTGTCCTCTCTGTCTGTGGTGCGATTGCTAGAAAGCACTGACACCAGCTCTGATTTGTCCTTGTGATCAGAGAGAAAGCGTACAGCGCGGGAAAAGCCATATGTGAGAGACTGAAAGATTCCATCCCGAGACAGATGTTTGAGATCGCGGTGCAGGCAGCCATCGGAAGCAAGATCATCGCACGAGAAACGTGAGTGTTGTACTGTGCACAATACCAGGAAAATAACTTATGTAAGTTAATATTCCTTATCCACGATTCCCTCTTTTAGGATCAAAGCATACCGGAAGAATGTTCTAGCAAAATGTGTAAGTACCTCTTCTCATATTGACGATTTTTTTGATTGATTAGCTGCTGATTCTCGGTCACATCTGTCTTTTCTAGTACGGCGGTGACATTACACGAAAAATGAAACTGCTGAAGAAGCAGGCCGAAGGAAAGAAGAAAATGCGGCGCATTGGAAACATCGACGTCCCAAAAGACGCTTTCATCAACGTTCTTAAACGGACGTAGTTCCCTCTGGAACATAATCATAACAGACATCAAAGCCTGGGCTTGATTTGTGGATGTGAACATGCCAATGTACAGTATGGTGATTGATTCAGAAATGCTATTAAAGTTTATATAACTGAGTGATGTTATTCTGCGAACTTAAAGCAGGTTTGATGAATTAATCTTTATGATGCTGAAACATTGCAGTTCTCTCAGGAGTAGATTTAGAGAATGCAAGCTAAGGGTTTTCATTGGAAACGTTTAGACTGAGTGCATGTATTTGGCAGTGCTGTTTTCCTTTTAACACATTTATTTCATCTCTGCAGTGGTTGTGGATGTGAGGCTTGTTTTCTGAAACGTTTCTGCTCCGTTTGAGCTGCTGCAACTCTAAGCAGAAATCAGCTGAATTTGACAAGACTACTCAAGAGTTTTATTTTGCATAAAGAAAATGAATCCTGTTTTATTGACCATTAAAATATTCTGGTTAGAATTGAGCCAATGTTATTATTAACTATAACTGATTAAAACATTTCTGTTAATTGAAATAAAGCTGAAATAAAAAACAAAATATAAATATTAGTTGAAAAAACAAACAAAAATTTGAAACTGGAAATACAAAGCCTATAACTAAAACTGAAATAAAAAAAACAACCTAAATAGCAATATTTAAAAATAAAAACTAATAAAAGGACAAAATGAAATTACTGCAAATTAAAATTAACATGAAAACCAAATATATAAAAATGAGCTAATTCGAAATATTTAAACTTTAATAAAAATATTTATATATAACATCACATTACAGTAGTTATATATAATAAAAAATAAATATATTAGTGCTGTCAAATTGTTTAATCACATCTAACACAAAAGTTTGTATATATATTTGTTTGCATGTGTATAATATATATATACACACAACTTTTACAAACCTTTTTTTAGATGTGATTAATCATGATTAATCGATTTGACAGCACTTATATATATACATAAACTTATGTTAGATCTGATTAATTAATTTTACAGCACTAATATATATATATAAAATATGGGGGTAAAATATGAGCGGGGCATGTTTCTGTAAGGTTCTTCCTGTTCGTACAAATATAAACTGTGTACTACTGAGCGACAATAAATGAAACCTTTTTTTTATTATTATTCATCCATCCATGAGAAAGTACACAAAGACATGAGAGAATGATTTGGTTTTTGGAGTGCAAATCTGTTAACCGTCAGTTCACACAATCTTTTAACAATTTAATGGAAATAAATTTGCAAGTCCATAAAAACATGAACATTCAGTAAAGTACAGTACAGGAGGGCTCAGAAACACCAGCAACAAACAAACACTTATTCAGAAAGCCACAATGTCAGATGAAACTAGTATGTGTTTTACAATATGAGTAAAATGACTCATTTTATATAATATAAAACAGTGTGTATATCACAAAGTACAGTAACTATCGAGAATACATGAGTACTGCACATCATGTGTAAAATTAGTTAACTTCAAAAACATTCCCACACTTCTCTACTCAGATATGGCAATAAAAGCTTTTTAAGTTGAATAAGCAAACAAGAAATACACTTTCCCAGCATTTACACTGGTTGTACATGCTGCAAGTAACCTGGATTCATTTAAAGGCAAGAAATTGTGCTTGAAATCGTATAAAATGACATTATACTTGTAAGACCTTTTTAAAGTTGGAAAAACTGATCACAGATCAGCTTATAGATATTTATCAGGATGTAAGACATTACAAATGATTGTGGGTCACATAAATTCTTAATAATTCATATGTATAGGGATAAACAATAAATTTGGAGAATTAAAAAAAAGATTTTAAAGTCTATATTAGTGCAGTCAAATCGATTAATCGCATCTAAAAAAATTGTAAATATATATGTGTGTGTGTATACAGACCAACACACACAAAAAATAGATGTGATTAATCACGATTAAATCGATTGGCTCAATTATAATGTGCTGTCAAATCGATTAATCGCGGCATCTAACAAAAGTTTGTCAGTGTGTGTGTGTGTGTGTGTGTGTGTTTGATTTCTATATTACTATATTTTTTTTTTTTTGCAAACTTTTGCTAGATGTGATTAATCGATTTGACAGAACATTAGAATTGAGTCAATCGATTAATCGCGATTAATCACATCTACCAAAAGTTGTGTGTGTATATATATATATATATGTGTGTGTGTGTGTGTGTGTGTGTGTTTATCTGTATATATATATATATATATACACACATATATTTACAAACTTTTGTTAGATGTGATTAATCGCGATTAATTGATTTGAAAGCACTAATTTATGTAACATCTAAACAAAAAAAACACATTCAAGAAGTCTCCTTGGAGTGAAATTCAACATTCAAGTGAACTTTAAGTAGCTTGTGTTATTTAAAAAAAAAAGACCATAATCAGTGAAAACAGATTGAAATGCTGAGCTTCAGTGTTTCCTGATTAAACTACAGTACAGAGGAAATGATGTATACGCTTTATCAGAATGAAAAAAAGAAAGGATTTCTATCATTAGTGATGTCAAAACGTGTGATAGTGTTATCTAAAGTGGTAAACACTGGCTGAAAGGGTTAAAGTTAGAGTGTTTCCGAGTACAACAAAAATATTGTCTTTTCATGTGAACACTGGCCTTAAAGTAGTTTAAAAGTGAAGTACAAAAGCTAACATGGAGATTTGCTCAAGTGGAGTGCATGAACTCATGGCACCTTGGGAAAGCAGAGGTGGTTTACATCTACATTATGCTGGCATAGACCTCCAGACACTTCATGACCATTCAAAACCGCTGTGGTCCCTGAGGCCAGTTTCCACTCATTCACACTGATGTCAGTCCGGGTTTCCAGACGGTCCGTTTGGCGCGTTCAGTCCATGTAGTCCTTCACGCTGAGCGTCGGCTCAACTAGCTGATTGTGGACGTGCATCAGCCCTGTAGGACAGAAGATCCGTCAGTACGTCTAGGAAATCCAGCCCAGCTGAAGATATTAAACCCCCAGGAGAGACCAAAGCCCTTAAGAGCCGATAGATTGTGTTTCTGAGAAAAGGACATTCCAGACGGGTTTAGATCTCGAACCTGCCGTCTTTAGACAGATATTGACCTTGAGGCGAGCCAAACGCTAAAACAGTGAAACAAACAGCTGCTCTATTGCTCATTTTAAATCGTTTTCAGTGAGTTATGTTGTAAAGTATGGGGTCAGTAAGCTTTTTTGTGTTTTTAAATAAAGTCTCTCCAAGGCTGCATTTATATGAGAAAAAATACAGTAAAAATAGTGAAATATTTAAAACAGCTGTTTTCAATGTCAATATATTGTAAAATGTAATTTATTTCTGTGATCAAAGCTGAATTTTCAGCATCATTACTCCAGTCTTCAGTGTGGAAATGTGCAATACATTTTATTTTTATATTCTTTGATGAATATAAAGTTCAAAAGAACAGCATTTATTTGAAAGAAATATTTTGTAACAGTATAAATGTCTTTATTGTCACTTGATCATTTTAATGCATCCTTACTGAAATAAAATATTAATTCCTTAGAAAAACAAAACAATAAACGCCTCATTGATTAAATCCACATAGAATTTAACATTTTAAGGGCAAACTGGTAAATCTGGATGAACTTGTTACTTGTTAACCTTTCAACCCTTGTTGGAATAAATAAGTGGCCATTCAGTTTTTCTCTTCAAGCAACTTTCCGTCTACGTGAGTCAAAGCTTCGCCCTCGAGGCGGTGAAGTCCTCGGTCACGTACCTTTAAAATACTTCACGGTTTTGACCCTGAGCTCCAGCGTTGCATCTTCATCGCAAATAAAAATGGTTCGTGGATGCTGCTGGAAGGCAGACACCGTCCACATGTGGTTCACGCCCTCCTCGATGGCTTTATACAGGGCGAAGGCCTTATGAGCTCCTGTGATCAGAATCATGACCTGCAGATGGAGGATGACAAGATTATTGACTCATTGGATCATTTTCAGGATGGCGAGTGTCACATGTTCTCCTGCTGCTAAACAGACTTCAGTCACCAACAGTTCTCTTATCGAATTAAGAAATGTTCGGGTCATGATTTAACCCTAAATCAAAAGAAAAAAATATTATTATTACAGTAATTAAGATAATAATAATAATAATTATTAAGAAATGTTCAGGTCATGATTTAACTCTAAATCAAAGGTGGAAAAATTCTCATTACTGTAATGATGATGGTAATAATAATTATTATTAAATATTATTATTATTCTAACTTCAGNATTATTATTATTAAATATTATTATTACCCTAATTACTGTAATAATAATAATTATTATTACTAGTACAGTAATGAGAATAGATTTTTCCCCTTTGAATAAATCATGACCCAAACATTTCCTCATAATTACTATTATTATTATTAAATATTATTATTACCCTAATTACTGTAATAATAATAATTATTATTACTAGTACAGTAATGAGAATAGATTTTTCCCCTTTGAATAAATCATGACCCAAACATTTCCTCATAATTACTATTATTATTATTAAATATTATTATTACCCTAATTACTGTAATAATAATAATTATTATTACTAGTACAGTAATGAGAATAGATTTTTCCCCTTTGAATAAATCATGACCCAAACATTTCCTCATAATTACTATTATTATTATTAAATATTATTATTACCCTAATTACTGTAATAATAATAAT
>RJVU01052173.1:1595552-1618092 GCA_003731715.1 Anabarilius grahami
TATATTTAATATTTTAAATATACAAATATTATTTTTATATTTAATATTATTATTACAGTAATGACAATAGATTTTACGCTTTTGATGTGCAGTTAAATCATGACCTGAACATTTCTTATTATCATTATTACTTTTTATCCTAATTGCTGTAATAATAATATATTTTTTGTTGCTTTGATTTAGGGTTAAATCATCACCTGAACATTTCTTATTAATAATAAGAAATTTGTGCTAAATTTTATATTTATATGAAAATATATATTTCAGAATTTGAGTAGGAATTTTGCTTAATTGTCATGAAAATAATATCACAATGCCAAAAATCTTAATGGGGCTAAAAACTGTCTTCGTTATGCAAAAAATTAAATGATTATAATATGATTTTTGTGCTGAAATATGGCCTGTAAATGTTTTTAGGCGATGTCTGTTATAGTAATATGATGATGACAATCAGGTGTCCAAGTCAACAAAACCAAGTGACCCAAAGGACACTTTACCCAGCATCCTCTCTGTTAAAGTATTCAGCTATGTTTATGTGCTTGCGCATTCAGACACATGTTCAGTGTCGTGCCGGTTATAACAAAGAGAACATTTGTTACTATATAAAAGATAATTATATTTATGAATTGCACATGACAAATGCTCCAAACAAAAGAGAAGGACGACACTGAGATCACAAAGGCTGCTATTGAAACTCAAGCAGGACAAAAGATGTTGTGTTCGTTCTACGTTCATCTTCCTCTTACAGTTTCAACCACAAACTACCAGGCGTAATTCACCTCTCTGGCGTCCATCACTGTTCCCACTCCAACGGTGAGAGTCATGGTGGGCACTTTGGAAAGGTCGTTCCCGAAGAAACGGGCATTGGCTACAATGGTGTCCTTGGCCAGGGTCTTCACTCGGGTCCTGGAGACGAGACTGGAGCCGGGCTCATTAAAGGCGATGTGCCCATCTGGACCGATGCCTGAAAAAAATCAAAAGCGAGAACTTGTAAAAGATTAATGGATGAGATGAAATCATGTGATGACTCTGAATATAATAGCAGCTGTAGTATGAACGTAATAATGCGAATCACAGAACTAATGAGAAGACACGTAATGAGAATGTGCTTACTTGCCTTGGGAAAATATAATGTTTTAAAAATCCTTTATATTTTGGGGTGAAATGTGATCTATATACAGTATATACTATATTATTAGAGCTACACGATTACTTGTAAAGAGATCTCAATCTCGATTCAAACACCCACGTGATCTTATTTTTTTTATGACAACGATTTGACAAAATCCTACCGGAACATTCAAATCTTGTGTTCGTTCTGCCGCTGAGCCAGAGAGAGCAGTTCTGAACCATTATTTCTGTGTTACAAATATTCAAATTATCACAGAAGTACTGAGATAAAAGTTTACAGTTAGGATATAAACACTGATATCTACGACAGCGATCAAAATAGAGCAAACCACCATTTGAAACTAACTTGGCGCGTCAAATAACGGTTGTATCAATTACATTGTTGAGTCACTAGGTGGCGACAAGTGAATGTTAAAAAAATTATGTCATTGAATCATTCATTCAAAAGATTCGTTCAAAAACACTAGTTGTGTCCCAAATGATGCACTATACACTATGCACTTATAAACCATGTACTTATGCACTCATCCATGTAGTGCATGAATTGTATAAGGTTATTTTGTCATTTAACAATGGAGTCCGATCCTCCCTTCCCCTCCACTACGTAATTAAAGCTGCGACAGTTGAGTGCATGAAGTGTCCAACATTCCACACTTCGTTTTTTCCGTTAATTTAGTGCATCATCCGGGTATTTAAAGTGTACTTTTTCTTTTTGGAATTTTCTGTGTGAACGCACTACTCGCTCTATTTGCACTTAAAAACATCATAGAATAGTGCATAAATATGCAAATTGGGACGCATTGACTGATTCATCCAGTAATAAAACAAGTCTGTATGAGTCACTGAATTCATTCAAAACCATTTTTTTTTTAATAATTCATTCAAATGAATTAAACATTTTTCCAGAAATTATTATTTTGTCACAACCTCTAGTAAATTACATGCTTTTTTGTTTAGTTGTCTATTCAGAATCATGGGAGAATCACAATCTCTATTTGAAAGCAAAACATTGTGATTCTCATTATATCCAAAATCATGCAGCACTAGTCTAAAGTCTACATAGTTTTTATTAATTTTTAATTCAGTTTTAGTTATTTTTGTACATCAAGTTAAACTAAATGAAAATGAGAAATCTTGCTTTGTCTGAAATAAAATAAGTGTTTTATATTTGATTTTATTTCAGGTAATGTTGATTTTATTAGATTTATTAGATCACATACCAAAATTACTAAAACTAAAATGAAAAATATAAAAAGTAATTCATAGTAAAGTAAATACTATACTAATAGTACTAAAATTACACTGATTTGGATCAAATACACTGATAAAGATAAAATCAATTATCGCTACAGCAAGCTCAAGATTTAAAGGGACAGTTCACCCAAAAATTAATATTCTGTCATCATTTACTCACCCTCAAGATTTCCAAACCTCTACGAGTTTCTTTGTTCTGTAAAACTTAAAAGAAGATATTTTGAAGAATGTCTGGAACCAAATAGTTTCTGGTCCATATTGTATTTTTAAGCAACTTGAGAGTGACAGAATTTTCATTTTTTGGGGGAACTGTCCCTTTAATTCTGAGGCCAACAAAAAGACCTTTGAGTTTGGAGCTGAACGCGTAATCAACCATTCTTATTGATTCATTCTTATTGATCGAAAGTGTTTGTTATTGCAGCATCTAAACTGCGTAGAGAGCTGTTTTTGTGTGTACAGATTAAGAAATGCATTAGGATGTTACTGGCGTCTCTCAGCATCTGATAAACCAATTTATTGGGTCTGATTTATTGAGCACACCTCCCACAAACAGCTCGATTCCTCCAGCAGCCGTAATGTTCTGCTCAAAGGCGTCGCACTCGGCCTGCAGGTCGCTGGCGTTGCCGTCCAGTATATGAGTGTTCTGCGGCTCGATGTCGATGTGCTTGAAGAAGTTGTTCCACATGTAGGAGTGATAGCTCTCGGGATGATCCCTGGGGAGGCCTAAAGATCAAGAGATATTTAGGAAGAAATGATGGTAACGTTTTGTTTCCATAGTCCACTTTTAGGCATTCTACTAACCATAAGTAACTGTGCAACTACATGTCAACTTGTTCTACTAACTCTAACAGTCTACTAATACTAATGAAAGGTAGTTGACGTGTAGTTTCAAATTAATAAGAGTTAGTTGATATGTAGTTGCAAAGTCACTTATAGTTAGTAGAATGTCTAAAGTGGACTATCGAAATCAAGTGTTACCAAAATGATGAAGGTGCCTTGAATTATTACAGTATTTTCAAAGTAATAAATACTGCATTAAATAAATAGGAATTAAATCAGAATCACAGCCAAGAATAATGCGAACCCCACTTTCTGCCGTTCAAACTTAATTTTTTATCATTGTTGGTGGTTCAGCCAGGATTATTATATTAAATAAAACTGAAAAAAAACATTTTATTTTGTCACTTGAAGGTAAACGTTAACTGAAATGAAATAAAATATTTAAAAAACTTTAAAATAACAGTTTCAGATTTTTCAGACTTTTTTCAGAATAACATTAAAAAAAATAAATTAAAAAAAAACTATTAAAAATTTCAAAATTACTAAAAGTTTAGCTAAAATTAAAATAAAAACGGAAAATAAAATAAAAACTGATTAAAATTATTAATAAAATAACAGTATCTCAATTATATTAAAATAACAATGGGTTGAGTGATTTAAAAGTACAAAGAAATACAATTTTATTAAAAATACTGCATTAAAGTCATGAGAATAAAATGAAAATCACCACTGAGAATAAGGGAAATTATATAAAAAAATGTAAACCAATTAGACTCCTAATAATAAAGAGATTCTAATGCAAATAGAGGCTGCGTCCGAAATCACTCAATTCCCTACTATATATTAGGCTAAAAACAGTGTGTGACAAATGAAGTATGCCTGAATTCACGGTACTCATAAAAGAGTCTGCAAAAAGTACCCGGACGACCTGCTACTTCTGGAGTGCACATTCAATGGACACTTTACTATCCCATGGGCCCACGGCTCCCTCTTTTATGAATGGCAGTGAAGCGATGCAACTGATGCTGGTCGGTCACATGATAATGACATGGCGAATGTAGATTACATTCATACTACACACATTCATACTATAGAGAACGTACTTTTTTAGCTGTCGCGAAGTAAGTACTTATTCAGAATAAGTATCTACTCAAGAGAATATGCGATTTCAGACGCACCCAGAATGGTTAAATGTTTTCATGTACTTTCTGAACTAGACTAGAAAGGGATGAGGACAGGGCACATTGCGCAAACGCTCCTCAGCATTGTTTTATGCATGACAGTCGCTCAGTTGCATAATTCTGCTGAGAGTTTGTGGAGATCTTGAACACTCAGCACTTCTCGAGAGAAGCGATCCGTGCGGTTCACACTCACCCACATATTCATCCATGTTAAAGGTCTTGACGTATTTGAAGGACAGGTCTCCGCTCTTGTGATACTCGATCAGCTTCTTATAGCAGCCGAGGGGAGTGCTGCCTGCAATTAACCAGATTATATAATAATTAATGATGTCAAATCGATTAATCGTGATTAATTGCATCTAACAAAAGTTTGTAAATATATATGTGTGTGTATTTATGTGTATATATACACACATATATATAATATATTTACAAACTTTTATGTCAGATGCGATTAATCATGAATAATAATCTATATAATTATAGAATAATCATAATCTTCCCAAAAATTCTGATATGTTTCTGAGTGAATACATTAGGAATTGACTGGACTGTGAAAAGTGGGCATTACAAGTTACTTGTGGCCAAAAAGTTCACAGTAGGGCTGAAATAACGATTAATCGCAATTAATCACATCTAACATAGCTTTCCTGTAGCTCAGTGGTTAGAGCGTGGCACTAGCAATGCCAAGGTCATGGGTTCGATCCCAGGGATTGCACATACTCCGATACAAATGTATAGTATAATGCTATGTAAGTCGCTTTGGATAAAAGCGTCTGCCAAATGCATAAATGTAAATGTAAACATAAAAGTTTGTTTCATATATATATATATACATACACACAGTGCTCAGCGTAAATGAGTACAGCCCCTTTGAAAAGTAACATTTTAAACAATATTTCAATGAACACAAAAACTATTTCCAAAATGTTGACAAGACTAAGTTTAATATAACATCTGTTTAACTTATAACATGAAAGTAAGGTTAATAATATAACTTAGAGAACAAACTTTTCAGTTTTACTCAAATTAGGGTGATGCAAAAATGAGTACACCCCACTGAAAGTCTCTGGAGCAAAGCTAAATTTTAGACTACAAATGTCTAATTTACCAAGAATTCAACCACAGGTGAGTCTAATTGTTCATTACACAGGTTTCCAGCAGACAGTTGACTATAAAAGGGTGTTAAAACCCCATTTCATGCTGTCAGCAATGGCACCACATGGAAGAGAAAAGTCACAAGACCTGAAAAAGAAAATAATTTCTTTACGCCAGAAAGGTGAAGGCTACAAGAAGATAAGTATCAGTCAGAATACTGTAGCAAAACTGGTACAAAAATGTAAAAAAGATGGAACTGCAACCATCTCGCAGAGACGTCCAGGTCGTCCACGGAAGTTAACACCTCGACAGGAGCGTCTTCTGATGAGCAGGGTTGAAGAAAATCGGCATGCAAGTTCACTGCAGTTATCTAAAGAAGTAGAAAGCCAAACTGAGGTGACTATTTCCCGTGACACAATACGGCGTACACTGCAGAGGAATGGCATGCATGGGTGCCGTCCACGAAAGAAGCCTCTCCTAAAGCCCAGGCACATAAGCGCCCATCTAGTGTTTGCCAGGGCCCATGCTGACAAAGAGGAAGACTACTGGGACTCTATACTCTGGAGCGATGAGACCAAGATAAATGTTTTTGGAACTGGCGTCACAAAGGTGAGGAATACAAAGAAAAATGCATGGTGCCTACAGTGAAACATGGTGGTGTCAGTGTCCTTATGTGGGGCCGCTGGTGTCGTTTCATTGATGGCATCATGAATTCACAGATGTACTGCTCTATACTGAAAGAGAAGATGCCACCATCACTGTGTGCTCTTGGTCGTCGTGCACTTCTCCATCATGACAATGATCCTAAAAACTAGTGATGGGGAGTCGACTCCAAAAGAGTCGATTCCTCGACTCTGAATAGCCCCAGAGTCGGGGTCGACTCCAGCACAAGAATCGACTCTCGGTGTCGACTCTTCTGCTGTGTCCGGAATCGCTCACTTGTTTACTGATTCTCGAATCCATAGCCTATAATGCATGGCAGTAAAGTGCATAATGTCTATGGTTAAGTGCACTAAGCAAGGAGTGAACGAAATGAAGCGAGGAATTCGGACACTGACGAATCGCGTCAGAGAGCTGTCGCAGAAACATTTATGTAGCTTACTTTAGAAATTGATAACAGTCATAGTGACTTTAGTTTGTAATTATACATACCTCCATGTCAGCTTCAGTATTGATTGTAGCTTATATTATTGCAATAAATATAGATTTGATTTTCCATACCCTGTTCATTAAACTAACCATAAATAAAAATAATAAAAAACTCACATCAACAATAAACACATTAATAAGTGTACATTTTTATGTATTGTATTAATTTTAGTATCTTAACTCTCGTGTCCAAGCACTTTTAAGACATCTGGATCAAGATGCACATTGCAAATTTCTATATCCTGATTATTGTTGTAATTCATTTTTCCAGGACCTCATACGTTCAGTTAAACTGCCAACAGTGATTGTAAATTAATTGCTTAAATTATTACATTATTTGCTAACTGCATTCTTTAAATTGTAATGTTGACATGCATTCTCTGTAAAGCTGCTTTGAAATGATATGCATCATGAAAAGCGCTATACAAATAAATGTGAATTGAATTGAGTGCGTTTCCCCCGACCATTATGAGATGAATTCATTAAAAAAATCCTGCTTTCTCGTTTATTTAATTCTGACGACATAATATTCGACTACAGATGTTTTTCGTGACTTTTCTCTCGGTAAAATCAGGTATCGGCAATTAGCAACATTGATCTACTCATCAAGTCATCTCTAAATTGAACTAATTTGGACAGTCTCGCTAAACGTGTGTTGTTTTAATGAGGGGATTTTAAAGCTTCGCGTCGGGGAAAAAAAATTAAGTGTGTAAGGACT
Source organism: Anabarilius grahami (assembly GCA_003731715.1). Lineage (NCBI taxonomy): Eukaryota > Metazoa > Chordata > Actinopteri > Cypriniformes > Xenocyprididae > Anabarilius > Anabarilius grahami. Next base: position 1,602,864 of record RJVU01052173.1, read on the forward strand.
GCCATCTTGGCTTATTTATGACCCTGTTTTGATCTACAGTAAATGGAGTCGACTCCAAAAAACCTGGAATCGAACACCCCTACTAAACACACATCTAAGGCCACTGTTGGATTTCTGAAGAAGAACAGGGTGAATTCAGTGGCTCCTGATCTGAACCCAATCGAACACCTGTGGGGAGTTGAGCATCTCTCCATCCAGCATCCAGTCTCTAAAAGAGGTCATTCTTGAAGAATGGAAAAAGATCGATGTTGCAAAAAGTCGCCAACTTGTTCATTTCATGCCTAGAAGTCTTGGTGCTGTCATTAAAAATCACAGAGGCCATACAAAGTACTGTACGTAGTTGTTTTTGTTGTGGGGTGTACTCATTTTTGCATCACCCTAATTTGAGTAAATTGATTTCATGCACGCTTTAAATGGTCTGGTTTTACTCATGAAGGAGTGTAAAGTAACATGTTCTGGTGAATTGACACCTTTAGTTTACCTGTTGGAAGCCCTAAAGTGAAGTAGCGGTCAGCTCTGGGTTTGAACTGGATGATCCGGTTGCGGATGTATTTTGCAGCCCACTCACTGGCCAGGTCATAGTCATCCAGAATCACAAGTCTCATGACTTCTGCTCAATGCAACCCTCGAGACTCTGAAATACAGACAGATCAATGCTTTATTGACCAGCACTGACCAGTCCAGATGATCAGGCAAAGCCCAGTCCAACACAAATGCAATGAGGAGCAAAACAAAAAAGATGCACATTTTGCTTTAATAAATATGATCAAATACAGTATATGATTTCACTGCATATGTTTGCTTTTGAACTTACACTCATGAGCTTCATTTACAACCGGCTGCGTTTTAAAATGCCTTCAGATGTGGATCAATGGTTATGGATATATAACAGGCAATAAAATCTTTCACTTACTTTTCAATTACAGTAATAAAGCGCAGGATCTCCGAGACGTCCGGGTGAATGGATACAAGTTTTCTTTGAAAACACTGATCATGTGATCGAGTTCCGGTCATGTGCGCTGACGACACGCTTCCGGTTTGTAGCAACTGCCCATATATGGAGACAGACAAGGCTCTTCTATAATAAAGAAGCAATGTGCAGTGTGAATGAAATTGTCCGATATTAAGCATGTAGGATAACATTAACATTTGAAAATTAATTAAGAAACATTAGTCTATTATTGTGCCGACACAGCTGTTTATTAAATTAGACCTTATTCCTTTATCAAATATGTATTATTGACATGATGTAGGCAATAGTTCAAATATCTATCATGTCGTGCATAGTAGTGCACTTGTAGATTTGTCCAATTTACTCTCCAGTCGTTTAATTTCCTTCTTCTCTACCATGACCGACCTTGCAGGAGGACCCCAGAGGGGCAGACGGCTGAAAGAGAGAGGAACAGAAGGCGTCGGATTGAGGTATGATAGCGTGCAGAAGTCTGATTCATTTGAGCGAATCGGTTCGTTCGGACAGTTCGTTTCAAGCGGTTCAAAACTCGTTCAGTCCAGACACGCTACAGTGTTCATAGATTTTCCTCGTCTTTTTACGTGATTTAGTGAAAATTTATTTATGTTGATGTGACAAAATTGCTGTACATATTAGGGTATATAGGCTAATAATTACCATGATTTAAAATGTATTAGCCTATTTAATTTTCTACTTTTCGAATTAAATACTTTGCGTTTTAATTGTATTTTCGACTAAGTCACACAAATTTTCCAGTGTTCTCACAAAATATGCTGCCTTTCGTGATATTGATATACACCCTCACAGCGCGTTAACTAGTTTTTTGTAATTTGATGCAAATGTTGGCTAATATAATACCAGAGACTGTAGAATAACACAAGACACGTCACTCATATTGTTTTGAATGGGAGAAAGTGCAACGCACAATATGGCGGAATAAGTCCCGCCTTCTAAATAAGAGCCAATCGCCGATTGGTAAAGTCATCGCGTCACTGCAGCGGCTGTTAGAAGCTCCGGTTTCTATAGAAACAGTCAGACGCGCGCCTCCGAAATGAAGCTGAAGAGACTCGCATTTAGGACTGCGCATGCGCATTAGCTTGATCCAGCCTGAAAAATACTTGAGTTTTTTGTCATGATTCGAGCGTTTTGAAACAAAATTTATGAGACAGTTGTCAGATTTCATCGGTTATTTCAAATATGAAATTGAATCGAAAGCTTGGCGAACAGCTTTGGAGAATTTGATGTTTCCCCATTCAAAGAGACCGGAGCTACATTGGATGCCCGAGAGGCGTTTCAAAGATGGCCGCCGAGTTAAATGACTTGTCTTAAAGGGACTTTGATAATACTAAGTATAGTGTTATAAAAGTGTTTAAAAAAAAAAAAAATGAAAATGTAAAAAACTTTGCCGGATTTACGATATTGATGACCGTTAAAACGCGTCATCACAGTCTGTGAAAAGAGTCTATTATCGTAAATACAAGTTTAGTTAAAAAATGGAATGCCCTCTCAAATCGTATTTACCAAAGACTATATAATAACGCAAGACGCGTCACCCGTATTGTTTTGAATGGGAATAAGTCCCGCCTTCTACATAAGAGCCAATCGGCGATTGGTAAAGTCATCGCGTCACTGCAGCGGCCGTTAGAAACAGTCAGACGCGCGCTTCATATAGCACTTAGGACTGTGCATGCGCATTAGTTTGATCTGGTCTGAAAAATAAAATTTTTTGTCATGATTCGAGCGTTTAGAAACAAAATTTATGAGACAGTTGTTGTCAGATTTCATTGGTCAAATTTAAAAATTCCCACTTCTGAAGTCATGATTCGAGCTCATCGCATTCAAGTTTCGTAATGGGAGGGTGTTCATGTGCAGTTTTTACCTGTGAAACTCGTATTTACGATAATCCCGAGAGCACGTGAAGGCAGGGATAATTTTGATATCCGAGTTCCCGAGTTGGGCGTGCCATAAAATTTAAACATGGCGGAGAAGAGAACGATTGCTGCTGTGGCTGCGATTCTTTATTAGTTTTTCCACAACAGCTACATCACCTTGTCTTGTTGTTAAAGTAGTGCACCATTTGACCATAACCATTTGATGCATATTGTATGATTTATACACTGCGAAAATAGCCTGTATTATTTGACTGAAATTCCAGAATCGTCATAGCGCTGTTTATAGTTGTCAATAAATATCATTTTAATACAATTTTCCCCATAAATAGACAAATAGTCTTTCTGACAACAAAGCACTTGAATGAGACGACTTCAGAAGTGGGAAGTAGGAAATTTCCGACAGCACATGAAGGCAGCATTATTTACAAAGCAGTCGCGAATCGGTTCAACTGAATCAAACCCTTTCAAAAGAACGATTCCTTTGCGAATCGGACATCGCTGAGGAGGGATGAGGGAGGGGTGGAGTGGCCGAGGAGAGGCTGTCTGCGTTCAGATGGAGGGTTAAGCTGGTCCCTATCCTGACAGCATCTCACACGGAGCCCAAACATTATCCACACACCTGTCCGTCCCGTCTGAATCAGCCGGATCCACCTGCCTCCTTCATCCCGTGCTGGCTCTCCATCGCTGGACCGCACCGGTCCACACCCCCGGACCGGACCGGAGTCCTTTCAAACCACGAGGTGGGTGCAGCTGTCTCTGTTGTCTTCTGCATGTTCGTTCATTCATTGGACATGTGTTTGTGTGCAGTAAGGAGCATTTTCAGAGATTCAAGTGTTGTTATTTTAGGGTTTAGACTCATTTCTATTGTGCGCTCGCTGCTGTTCAGACGCACGGTGAGCAAGATTCAAATCGGATTAAGATTAAACTGGAGAACCGACAAAAGATTGACCCTTTATTTTTCTTTGTTTACTTGATAAACACGCATGGCATGTTCTGTCTTGGATCAGATGACGTGTATTGGATTTGGAAAAATCTGTTCAACACATTGGATTGAGGAAATAGTCTTTCTGAAGGGAGTATGTAGGTCATTTTGGGTTTCGCGTCGGACGTAAATTGGATTGATTTTGTGAGTTGTTCAGGATAAATGTTTTGCTTTTTACTCGGATTGTCATAGTAGTCTCATCATGATTGTTTAAACGCTGATGGTTGTGTGTGTGGAGTGCGTTGTGGTGATGTCCAGTTCGTAAACGAATCATTTGAATTTTGAATCGGCTCTTTTGAATAGGTCTGTAGCGAATCGAGTTATCAGATAAATTGTGTGTGTGTGTGTGTGTGTGTGTGTGTGTGTTGATAAATGATGACTACAATACGTAAAATTGACAAGACACTTTGTGAAATGCATATTTCCTTGTTTGTATTGGAGTTTTTAGGGGGTAAAAACTATACTAGGCTCCTTAACAAACTGATTGCATTTTTAACGACTTGAGTTTGGGCTTGAATAAACAGCGCATTACTTATTGTGACAAACCTAACAACACAAGCAAGGGTCTGTTACGCTTAATATAACACTATTTTAAAAAGAATCACTGAGTCGTTTTAAATGAATTATTGAAATGAACGGTTCAACTGAACCGATTCACCTAAATGACTCGGACATGCTTAGCATTCGCGTGTTTACTATTGTTCAGTGATCGCTGGGAATTATGGAGACGCGCTCTTGACGCGGCGCTTCTCTCGCACGCACTGTGGCTTTTGCGTTGCGTTTAGACTATAAATGGCTCAGACTGCACATATGTTGTGGAAATAAACTGAAGATTTACTCTGCAGTTGTAAATTACGCACACCATGTGATTATGTCGTACAGTGGGAGAGCTGAGCTGTGTTTCTGAATGAGTGAGGTGTGGCATAAGCACCCTCTTTCTCTCTCCTTCTCTCCGTTTTAGGGCCCTTGAGCACATCTTGTACACTACACGAGACTTTATGTTCCATTCTTGCAGCAATTAGATATTTTTAGCACTATTTTACATATATTTATATGGGGACTAGATTGCAATTATGTGCACGCACAGCCATGTGCTGCTCCACAGCCAACTGTACAAGACAGATGATCTCAATATGTCAGGAGGAAGTGCAGAGCAAAAGGAACATGATTATTTAGTGTGTGTGTGTGTGTGTGAGAGAGAGAGAGATGTTTTGTGCATGGAGGCAAAACAGGCTACCTAAGTGAAAAGTAACTTAATATACAAAGAAATTATTTTAGATTAATCCTCTAAACTAGGTATTCATGTTATTATGATGCATTCTAGGGTTGCTATAGCTAACAGGTTGTTTTCTTAAAAAACAAAATGTACAGAAACAGCTTTGAATCTTTATTAAAAAGGTGTATTTTTAATGTAAATCTCTCGCTTCTATCAGGGCATGTTTTGTGGGGACAGTTTTCGGGTAGAATGATAATGTCATTATGTGAATCTATTTATTTGATCTATTTTAAATTAAAATAAACTGAAGCATAAATCAAATTGAATTGTATATTTATCTTAAGAACAATCTAGTTGTCATTTACTGATTCATTTCAAGTCAAAATCATGCTGTTTTTCTAAACGAATATCTGGTAAAAATATAAAGCAACTATTCTTTTGTGTTTTTGGTTTTTGTGGCATTAGTTTTGCCCTATAATATAAATAACAATATTAAAATCTTTGATTTAATGTAAAAAAACTAAGGTAAAAGACTGTATAACAATAACAATTTCAAATCATGTAATCAAATAAATAATGCACATTATAAAACTAATAATATATAATTCTGTAATTAAACATGATTTTTTAAAAATGAAGTTGAAATAACTCTGACTTCTACAAAAGCAAATACCACGGTTTATCCTCAAGAGTTTTGAAAGATTCATTTGTTTTGCAAAACAAAGGGGAATTTTGTTTCCTGAACCGACTGTTGTGTTCTGGGAAATTGTCTCACATCTCAAGCATTAGCATGTAGGATGTGTGTTTGTCTGTGTATTCTCAGCATTTTTGTGTGGTTTTTCTGGCTCATGTGGATGACTCAGTGATGAATGGGGAACATATGATGTAGTTCCAGCGCAGAGCGACGGCCTGCTGTACTCACACATCAGGAAATACAGGAAGATCTCGTGACCCAAATTCACTCTCGCTTCATGACACACACACACACAGGTTTATTTTCTACACCTACTGTATGATTCCCCTCTTTCATGACCTCTGGCCTTCTCTCGTCTACATCATTTGATCATTTGTCTCTAAGTGAACCGTTTTGCTTAATTGAACGGCTAATCTGAATCTCATTTTGTGACAGATGTACTTACTGTACAGTGCGAGTTTAAAGATCTTGTTTTTAAATGGTCGGTTGTCTTTAGTTCACGTCACTTCCGGCAAGATTCTGAAGTGTGTATATGATGGACACTTTACTATCCCATGAGGCCAAGGGAATGACAGTGAAGTGATGCAACTGACGCTGGTAGGTCACATGATAATAACAACATGGTGGATGTAGTATGTCCATATTTCATTCATTCTACACACATTAGAACATATTTTTTTAACAGTCGTGAAGTAATTTCAAATTCAAATGTAGTACGTATTCAGACATTATGCGATTTCGGACACCTCTCATGATTTGCAACTTGCTATCAGGTGGTGTTTATAATTTAGAGCGAGTGGCCTTTTTATATTGGACAAAAATGTATGTGCATCCCATCAAACAAGCTTTTTTTCCGCCAGAAACAGAAAAGCTGTACATCTTAAATGTTTATATCTGCTCAAATGTAATGTTTTGTATGTTTAACACATAACATACTAAGGCGGCGTGTCCACCAGCTGAAAACTGTTCCGTTATTATGCTTGTTGTTGTCGTCTGTTGACGTTGTACAAGCAGAATGTGGAGGTTGGTCGATGTTGTATTTGTCCCGCCCCTCCTCCATTGTGATTGGATGGCTGGATATGTATTGATGAGCGGCGCTAGGTGTAAAAGTTGAAATTCTTTTAACTTGACACGGCCGCTGCGTCCGAAATCGTATACTTCTCTACTTTTTCAAGGGTCGTGAAGTACGTTTAAATTCAAATGTAGTACCTACTCAACAGTACGTGATTTCGGACGCAGCTGGCGTCTTAAAACCGCGTCGCTCGTGTGAAACGCTGCAAAAGACGCGAGCGCAACGGTCATACACGTCTGTCTTGCGGGTTTTTACATAGAAAAACAATGGAAAAAGTAGTGCATTTAAATGGAAAAACGTGTTCTGTGTGAACGGCCCCTTACGCTCCTGACGTTTAAAAAACACGGCGCTCCCATTGAAAAGTTGGAAAAATACGCTAGCCGCAGGGAAAAACACACAGCTTCATAGCAATTGATTTTGATGCATTTTCAATCAGGCATTAATCAGGCATTTCAGTCCTAACCAGGCTTATTATCATTAACTAAAACATTTCTGTTAATGGAAATAAAGCTGAAATAAAAGAAATATAAATATTAGTTGAAAAACTTAAACTAAACGAAAATTTGAAATGTTGTCTTGGTCATAAACTGAAATAAGTTGAGGCGCTAAAAATGAATAACTGGAAATAAATAAAATTGAAACTGAAAAATAAATTAAACTTAAATAGCAATGTTTAAAAAAAAACAATAAACTAATAAAATTACAAAAACATTACTAAAAATTAACATGAAAACTAGAAAATATAAAAATAGAAGCCAATTCAAAATATTAAACAAAAATTAAGAACTAAAACACTTGTCTTGTCCCAGGATACAGACCCTTGGAAGTCCTTACATTCTCTAATTACCAGATGCGAGTCATTAGTGCAAATGGCGAATATTAATCTCCAAACGGTGGCTAGATTTAACAGCATGCTGGGAACTGAAAGCCCTCGGTCGCGATGGAATTGAATTGAGAGGTTGCACAAAAGGCTCTTTCTTTTATTATGCTAATGGACGGCTCTGACAGGCAGAACGGGGAAGAGAAGGGTGATTTAATTAGTGCTGAAGAGGAAACGTGGAATCATTTTCAACACAAACAACAAACTACTGACAAAGCAAAGGAAACACCATTATACTGGGACTAAACCATTCATTTGGCTGTTGGTTAATGCGTATAGGATGAAACAAATCTGACCTAGTTACGGACTGAAGCTGTGAACGTCTGCTGCATTTCTTCAGTCCTCAAGTGGTGCATAACCCCTTCGTTTTAAGAGCATATGCATCATCTTATGTTATCCAGGAATGTGATGCAGCAGACAACAGCCAATAGAACTGGACATTGTGTGTCACATTTGACGTGCATTTGCGCAACGTGAAATGTTAGAAATCTCAGTGGAATCTCTAAAATTCAGTGGCATTTAGACCTGGAGGGCGAACGGTTAATAGCTTCTTTCTTTGAGTCTCTCGCTGTGTAGATCTGCTCATGCACAAACCCCTCTATTGAGAAGCAGCATTGTATCAAAACATCCTACTTTAAGTCTTTTTAGGAACTTGTTTCTAAACCACATGATTAAATAAGTAGAAATATTGTAATGTGCCATTAAAGGAATAGTCATTTACTCACCTTCATGTTGCTCTAAATCCATATTAATAATCTATGAACTGTTGTTTTATATGCAATAAATGAATTTTGTGAGTTTCAAAAATGACAAATAAACACCATAAAGTCATCATTTACTAAACATCTTGCATGTTTTCTCATTCCATGTTTGAATATATGTGAACAAATGCAATTTAAGAGCTGCGGCGGAGAAGATTTTCATTTGTAAAATAATTTTTGGTCTGTGCCTCAGACACTAATACTGCTTTTATATTTTTGGGGGTTTCTATATGCTTTCCCTGTCGGCACGTGACCGACTTTCAATGTTAAAATGCGGTTGAAATAATGTCAGTTGCTGTTTCAATGCTGAAAATGTTGAAACTAAATGTAATACTGGTGTAAAAAGGTTTAATCCAAAAAATATAGATATATATTTGTAACAATGTTGCAATATCAACATTGATTCAATTTGCAGACATTTGATTTATGTCTTAATATTTCACAAAACAAAATGTTGAATTCTGTGAATAAATGTTGAAATGCCAGCTGGGGTCATTGTATGGAAAACAGTGGCTTGGACTTTTTTCACAATTTCTCCTCCTTCTGCAAGTGAGTGAGTGATTTTTTTTTCATAATTTAGTGTTTTAATTTTTGTCCTTTTGTTGTTTGATTAACATTAAAAACACAGGCAGCAGCAGGATTATTAGGCTGCTGTCACTTTAAGAGCGAATGCACGGATCCAATATACTGATACACATGCGTGGAACTGTTTATATCTGACTGTGTTTACAAGGATACTCGCTATTTTTTGACATAATTTTGTGTGAATTTGTCTGCTCAAGTGCAAGAAGTATTGGTGCGCTCTCTGAGACGCGGCTTTCTGTGCGCTCGCGCTTTGGACGTGTGCGCACACAAAACTTTCTACACAGCTTGCAAGTAACGAAATGAGTCAATGAGACAATGCAGCGCTGGCCCATCAACTGTCCCAAGCGTCGTTCACGTTCGTTCACATTCATGCATTGTTAGAAGTTATAAAAATGTTACCGGTCATCTGGTGAGTGACACGTTTATTCACATTTGGCGCTTGGCGAGTGTTCATTTTAGGCCCTGATTCCTTTCATTAGTGTAATATTGAGCGCAGACACAATAGCAATAACGCAGGAGTAAGTTTAATACTGTAAGTCCCACTATTGGCTGCTGTGGCCCGTCTTGGCCCGGCCTGGCCTTGTCTTTTACTTGCCTTGTTCTCAGTTCAAATTGGATTTGACCATTCAGTGGCAGAGCCCATAGAATCATCCTCTTGATTCCATGCAATCCCTCAATCCTGCTGGAAGAGAGTGAGATGGTTGGGGGATGGGAGAGACAGGACAGCTCTGTGTCAGCTGAGGGGAAGATGGGGGAAACCAGGGACAAATGCAATGAAAGAATGTCCAGATGGACAGAGAATATTCTGATGCAGTACAATGCAGTTACTATGGTGGTTGCTAATGTAGTATTCTTTCTCAGATTCTGCACATTTCCCCTCAAAATCAATGCAAAAATGCAATTAAAGTTTCAAAACATACAATAGAGTTCTGCAGGGATGACAATTGGTTTTTGAATGGGCTTTTGGTTAAATGCCTGAAATAAGGGCCTTGGTGAACACAAGCTCAAGATATTTTCATGCTTTATTTTATGACATAAAATACATCAGTAATGCAACCCTGTAATTTTGAACTTTGTTACAATACCTTCCAAAATATCAATATTCAATAACATTTTCAATACCACGGGGAAAACCGCCATATATACTGCCATACAGATAATTGGTTATCTCATAATTTTTTGATAATTTGGGTAATTTTGTTGTAACATCTTACACACAGCACAGGGAGGCTTTATTTGAATCCTTGAACTACATTTACAAAAAAAAAAAAAAGACAAGTAAACAGTGAGTAATAAAACAAGAACAAGTAAACAAATTGCAAACGATAGTACAAATAAATACAACAGAATAAAGAGACAAATAAAAACGGCTTTAAGTTTTTCAGGTGAATTATCAACTGTTAATTGTTATCGTTATAGTTATCGTCCTTGGAATGAACGGGTCATACTGATCATAAACTTTTGTTGGTCAAGAAGCCAATTGAAAATACTATTGGGTGTTTTTGGAGGGAACCAGGATGATCCTCATTAACATAAATACGTCATCATTGCAGCGCTGTATTGCAGATTGAACTAGCCACACAACTTTAGGTATCATTTACGTTCGTAAAGCACAATCTGTGCGGGACGAATTGCATGCCAGGTTTGAATGTTGTTTGGTTTTTGCGTGTGAAACGGCTACAGCTCATTTTGTTTGTGCAGCCCTGCCGTTGGAGCAGTTTAATGAGAGCTGTAAATGTCAAAGTCACAAGCAAACATCCATTTCCGTCCCACTCAGATGGGATAGGAGAAAAACTCTCCATTTGGCATGACACGATCACTATTGATTCCCTGGGGACTGTTTGTGCCTGAGCAGACCAATGATCACGCATACACCGATATGGTTGCCACCGGAGGGCAAAGAGACCGTGAGGCTGATTGAAAACTACAGGGTTGCGCTATTCGATAAGCATATTTTTGGAAAGCCAGGCTGTTGATGCAACTCTTGCGACACAGGTCGAGAATCGAGCTCATGCACGGCCTGTTTATTTGCCCGTTCCTCATTGACTGCTTGTTGATGAATTTGTTGCTGACCAGGAGTTCTGCTGTATTGCGGCAAGGTGCTGCATCTCAGCGCTCAGCTGTTTCCTTCTTTATATTTTCTCTAGTTTTATTTTCTCACATCTATTTCCACTGCGTCTCTATCATCCCCGTCCCTTTCCACAACTATATTCTCTGCTAAAGAACATTTTCATTCTTTTATCTCTTGCTTTTTATGTCCATTTCATCCTTCCTTTACGTCTCTCAACCCAGAAGAAAATCATAGAGATTGCTCAGGTCTCATTTATGTTTCATACTGATGCCTCTCCTGAAAGTCAAAAGATGGTCTTATCGTTATTGATTTATTAGCGCACATTATTGCAATGAAGCGAAATGTCTTCATAACCTTAAAAGTAATAACTTTGTCTTGCTCTGAAATGGCTTTTCATGCACTATTTTAGCGAGCTCTTATTTGACTCAATTTCTCTATAAAATAAAGTCTTAAAGTAAACTAAAAACCTACACAGTAAAATCCCCAGAGTTAAATCAACTCTGCTCAGAGTACATATGGTCCCTCTCTAAATAGTGTTAAAGTAACATTGAAGCAGAGTTAAAGTTAATAAGATAATTAAGCAATTAATGAGGCTGTGACTGAAGTCAGTTGTAGTTATTTTATTTATCTTTTCTTCAGTGATTCTGCTTGTTAACAGCAGGTGTTCATCACTAATGCACAATCATCACTTAATTAATTGCTTAATTATCTCATTATCTTTAACTCTGCTTTAGTGTTATTTTAACCCTATTTAGAGAGGGGCCATATGTACTCTGAGCAGAGCTGATTTAACTCTGGAGATTTTGCTGTGTACACTCTAAAAATGCTGGGTTAAAACAACCCAAGTTGGGTCGAAAATGGACAAACCCAGCGGTTGAGTCAAATGTTTTCCCATTGTTTAATTATTATCCAATAAACTTATTAATAAATGTTCATTTCCAACATGTTTTGGGTTCATTTTAAGCAAGCAATACAGTCATTTTTAAACAAGAGTTGAGTTAAATAAAACTACCCAGCATCCCGCTGGGTTAAAACAACCCATTTGCTTTGTTAAAACAACCCAATCACTGGGTGAAAAATTAAACCATTCGTTGGGTTAAAGACACCCAACCGCTGGGTTACAACAACCCAATCGCTGGGTTAAAACAACCCAATTGCTGGGTTAAAAAAGACCCAACCTCTAGGTTAAAACAACCCATTCGCTGGGTTAAAACAATACATTTGCTTATGTTAATTGTATTATAAATTGACTTGATAGCATGTTTTCACTTTGTATTTTGTATTTGTATTTTTATTTTATTCTTGCAAAGCACTTTGAGATGCAACTTTTAAAGGCGCTCTAGAAAATAGTTTATTATTACTATTATTATTTTTATTAATCATTAATTATTTGATGAGAAATGTTTGAGTTCATATTGGTACATCTTGCCAAATTTGAGCACAGTTTGAGACATTAAAGTGATAGTTCATCCAAAAATGGATTTTACTCACCCTCAAGTTGTTCCAAACCTGTATGAGTTTCTTTCTTCTGTTGAACACAAAAGAAAATATTTTGAACAATGTTGGAAATCAGACAGTTGACGGTAGCCATTGACTTCCATAGTAGGAAAAAAAATACTATGGAAGTCAATGGCTACCGTCAACTGTTTAATTACCAACATGAATAATCAAGTAAATGATGACAAAATGTTCATTTTTGGGTGAACTATCCCCTTATCCCTGAAACTCTATGTTTAGAAACATCAAGATCTCTATTTTTTCTTCATTTTATCTCATTTCTGTATTGAGATGTGATATTTCTTTCCTATGGGAACCACTATATCCTTTGTTCTGTTTCTTCCCGCTCTCATCACACCTTTCTCTCTCACTGGCGCATCAGTCTTGCTCAAGTACAGTAGCTGCATTATTGGAATTCATTATTCATGAGTCGGCATGAGCTAGTTACCCAGCAGCACAGTGAGCTAAAGAGGACAGTGGCACAGAAAGGCTGGATCTCGGTTACTGGGAAAGTCACAGCCAGGGGGTCGAGATGTATGTTTGCTGAAATCACAAGCCCTGCAGAAGATGCTTCGAGACCCAAAGAGCCCGACTTATGCGACCCACAGCCTGAGGACGGCTCTCGTGACTGTTGCATGACTGCCGCCATCGCATGATTTCATGTGCACTGGAGTGAAAGTCACAGAGCTACACACTCTCTGAAATGTTAATAAAGCGTGCGCTCGATGGACAAGCGTTGCACATTACCCCAGTGAGGCTCAGCACGGAAAACAGATTAATCTATCAGAATTAGTGCGGATATGCAGATTTATTTGCTGATTCTGATGCGGGCCAGGTGTGCGGTTACACACACAAAGTCAAAAAGTCTGCCTTTTTTTTTTCAGATGATACTGGAGATGATATTACACAGTTTGAACTGATTCTTAGACGTGAATCAAATTTACCAAGTCTAATGCTACTTATAAATCAGAGATATTTGTTCTAAAATGGCTTATAAGTTATTGTTTTTCACAGGAACCATCACTTAAATTTGATTGTAAAGAAGAATACTAATGAATCGTTTTTATTTAAATGCACTAATATTACAAATAAACAGCAATATTTACCTGCAAGGGTTTAACTAAAGCATTTCTGAGTGATGATGCAAATGAATCGTTCATTCATAGTTTAGAAATGAATCAGATTTATGCCACTTATAAATCAGAGAAGATACAGTAGTAACTACAAATCTCAAAGTATTTTCTCTGAAATGTCTTAAAAGGAGCCATAATTTCAATCAAGCAGTCATTGCTGCCAAGAAGATTCAAATTATTTAAAGTTGCGCTAGTCTTCTCTTCTCTATTGTGACTTATATTGAGTGAAACGCTTCTCAAACAAGAACAAATGTAGGGCGGGGCTTGATTTTGTCTGTGGGGAATTGATTGGATGGTTGTGGTTTGCTATTGGTGGATCTCATGTGAGTGACAGGTTGCCCCGCCCTCGTCATCGGAGAAGAGAAGAGATGCTTCATTTTTTTAAGCATGTAGTACATACATACATTTCAGACTCTAATTATGATTATGATTTTATCTCTAGCAAATGAGTTCTCATTGGTCCTGATGGTTGTGAGGGCCCGCCTCCGCCACCTCTCCACCAATCCACACAAGAGAGATGTGACGTCCAATCGCACGCTGAGATTTCTGCGTTCTGGAGCTGTTAGGACACAAGCCACACCCAGGTGAGACGCTTTCATCAAGCTACTCTGGTGACTAGATGTGTGTTAGATGAAGGTGTGACAAATGGATGCTTCCAGCTGTGACAGAAAGCGTATTTTCAATTAGAAACACGCAGGGATTTATCTTTCTGAAGATACTGAGCTTCCACTCCCTCTGGGATTTGAGCTGCTGTGGCTTTGATTGTGAATTTGAATGAATGAAAACCGTACTTGTTAGATTGTTTCCTGCACTGTGAAAACAGGTAGTTGGTGTTAAAGAAATAGTTCATCCAAAAATGGAAAAGTCTGGTATATTTTGCTCACCCTCATGTCGTTCATTTGCACTTTTACATACAATCAAAACAACTTTTGCTCATGAAAGGACATAAATGCACCATAAAATAAGTCCCTATGACTAGTGTGCGATACAGTAGTTTTTTGTGAGGAACTGACTGTAATTTAAGTTGTTCGCCGATAATCAACCTATAAATGGTTCACTTATAGTCACCAATCTGACACGGAGATGGAATCAGTGTTGTTATTGTCAAGGTTATTATCATTAACTAAAACTATTAAAACATTTGTGTTAATTGAAATAAAGCTGAAATAAATTAAAATATTAATATTAATATATTAAACCTAAACTAAATGAAAATTAGAGTGGTTGCCTTGACAAATTGAAGCACTAAAATTATTAACTGGAAAAAATAAAAAATAAAACTAACTAAAAAAAAATAAATTAAACAAATAGCAATTTTTTTTTTTTAAATGATACAAAATTACAAAAAATTAAACTAAAATGAACATGAAAACTAAAAATATAAAAATAAAAGCTAATTCAAAATATTAATAAAACTATAATAAAACTAAAATAAAACTAAAATAAAACTAAAATAAAAACTAAAATAACACTGAT
>RJVU01052173.1:1628083-1683745 GCA_003731715.1 Anabarilius grahami
ATATATATATATATATAGATTTTATTTATATTTTGAATACATTTTTATTTTCATTTTAGTTTGTTTAATATATAGTTTTTATTAATATTTTGAATCAGTTTTTATTTTTATTTTCATATTAATTTTAGTTAAAGTTTTAGTAATTGTTTTGTTTTGTCATTTTTTATTATATAGTTTTTATTAATATTTTGAATCAGTTTTTAATTTTATATTTTCCATTTTCATCTTAATTTTAGTTTAAAGTTTTAGTAATTTTGTTGTGTGTTTTTGTCATTTTTTTTATTGTATATTTTTTATTAATTTTATTTGATTTTCAGTTTTAGTTATTTTAGCACATGGCAACTAGTTGAATTTTTATATTTTATTTTACTTCAGTTAATGTTTATTTTATTTAAAGCAACAAAAATGGATTTAGTTTTAGTTTCAGTTAACTATAACAACCCTTCATAAGAAACTCTCTCCTGCTTCTCAAAAGTTTATCCTGAGAGAAATCTCCTTCATAGCCTTTTCCTCTGGATGTTTGTCTATAAATCTCACTTCTGCATCAGATTGAATGTTCACGCTCTGATGGTGGAACCGTGAGAAAGGACGTGACACTTGAGCTGGTGTGTGTGAGCTGAACACCTGCTCCTCTCTCGTTTATGTAATTCATTAAGACGCAGGTGCACAGGCTCCTTCACACATCATCTCTTCCTCTCAAACATGCACTGACACAAGCTGATTGCATTTATTCTCATTCTGAACTCTCACAATATCTCACACACATAGAATCCAGAATTTCAACATTATGGCCAAAATCTATGGCAGCATGTATCGTTGACAGAAGTCAAAACCAGAATGCATTGCAGTGAGCGCATCAAATGGAATTGATGCGATTAAAGTGTTTACATGCCTGTTTATTGCAATTAAAATGGACATGCACCACATATTTTACTACAATCATACTTACTACATTTATGAGTTTAATTGCATCACTTTGATTGAAGTATTGTATTTACATGAGATAAAGTTTAATTGCAATATTGCCTAAATCTCATTATAATCTCATTATGAGGGTGCATGAATTATCCCAGATTTTTTTTACACACTGTTTACTTCATGCACTATGTCTTCACAGTGGGGAGAAAACAGCATAATAGTGAATAAAACCAAACCAATTTCACAGAAAAGAGGCTCAGAGATTAATTGCACATAAAAGAGTCTTTCAAGGAAATATTTGGCCATATTTGCAGCTGTTTTGAGCATCTAAGACCAAGTCTTGTCTGCTTGAATGGGGGAATCCTGCAATCTCAAAAACTGCTTCTAACAGTGTCAAGAGAAATCGAGTCCCCCGCCAGAAATCTGCTTTAGGACCCATGCGGTAATGCCTGATCAAAAGTTGTTATCTTAATGTCTTGACTAATTATAATCTTTTTCACTATTGTATGATGTTTAAGGCATTCAGTGCACAAACCACATGCTTGAAATATAAAATGAATGCCTATTTATTGCATAATAAAAAAAACTGGAAACAATGCCTAAAAATGTATTTTATTTATAAGGATAAGGATGGTTGAAACATACTCTGTTCTGTAAAAGTAATTTAATATTAATTTTACACAATGAGTGCGTTTACATGCACGTTCTTAAGCCGATTATGCTTAATAAGCCGACAACGAACGTGGTCATGTAAACGCTGTAACCGTTTTCATTTATCAGAGTAAGGTCATAAACGGCTTAAGCATAAACCGGTCGGAACAGGTAGTTTTTTTGCCTCTTACACCGATTTTGCGCGGCATTAACCTGCTTTCTGTCTGCTTATTGAAGTGCGCATGTTTGGTACGGGACAGAAACGCATCCTTAATGCTGATTTAAATGCATCCAGACAGAGCGAGCATTTTGCGGGAAAGGAAGAAGGAGATATCACAAGCGCAGACTCTTTTAAGACCCAGAAAATGTTAAAAATGTGTTCTCATCTCTCGTGCAGCAGAAGCAGAAGTGGTTCAGTCAAAACTCTGCATCTGTAACTGCATGAATAACAGCCTATGGAGCCTTAAGTTTCTCGCTGACAGGTTGCAAGCTTTATTTAACATCACAACTGACATAACATATGGAATACTCTGAGTCAGATGTGCAAATGATTATTTTTTGACGTCACTACAGGAAAATAACCTGATTTATTAATAAAGTCATGTAAACACGGTTTACTTGTGTTGTCAGGTTACTGGTTTGCATGTAAATGGGGAAAACTGGTTATTTCAATAAGCTGATATTTGTGAGTTATCAGCTTACTGGTGTGCATGTAAACGTGCTCAATAATAGCAATGTGGAATAGTATATAATATTACTATTATACATTTTTAATACATTAATTGTCATGCTAAGTACGTCAATTGTCATGCTTATAAAGCATTTTAAAGTATCATAATGTGAGGAATATTGCAGGAATTATAATGAGGCACTAAAAATACTACCCATTAAAAGTCAGTTGAACCAATATGATCTCTCGGGGTCCTAAAGGAGACCTGATTCCTGGGGTGACACGATTTCTCAACACAACGGCAGCTGTGGTGATGTGATCACTTTACCAATCAGTGATTGGCAGTTTTATTTAGAAGGCGGGACTTATTAATATGAGTGCACCGTCTTTGTATATCTAAAGTCTTTGTTGCATTTCAACATCATTGCTCTAGTTACAGAGACTGACATTTGTAGCAAGTCTTCCCATGAAACTGAAGATGTTTCCCACCTTTTGTAGAGCACTTCAAATCCAAGTTAGCCACTTATAAGGTTCAATTTTAGTCTGCCTATACAGACCGTAGACGGCACGGCCGCTCTCTAGATCTTGCAGCAAAGCTGTTGTGTGAACTTGCGTTCTCACACACACAATCATTCTGCAGTGCTGACTTCTGTCTTTTTTTGCAGCAGAAACAGCTGATAAAAGCCCAGAGGGAGAACCTCACAGCCTTACAGCACATAATTATGTGAGAGGAGACGGAGAGGGAGAGATGGTTGGGACTAAGGGGATGTTGTCAGGGCAGATTGTGTGTATGTGTATGTGTGTATATTTTGGCTTGAAGACAAATGAGTGTAAATGGCAGAACAGAGCAATGCAGACACTCAATCCACAGAAGCACCAGACGTGACATTAATAATGAAATAATGCAACTTTCACAGTCGCACTGTTATAGTGTGCATTCACTAGTGGCGTGTGTAGGAGGGCATCACTTTAACTTTTAGGGTTTAATTTAACCTAACATATTCACTGATGATGATAATAATAAATGTTTCTTGTGCAGCAAATCATCATATTAGAATGATTTCTGAAGGATCATGTGATACTGAAGACTGGAGTAATGATGCTGAAAATTCAGCTTTGATCACTGGAATAAATTACACTTTACTATATATTCACATAGAAAACAGATATTTTACATTTTTATTTTACGTTTTTAAACAAATAAATGCAGCCTTGGTGAGCATAAAAGTGTAGTTGATCAATCTTTCATTCAGAAAATTGATAATCATTAAATCAAATCATTTTAATCAGTGGGTTAGTGACAAGATCCCGTGCCACGAGATCTTGCGATATTAAAATGTGACAAGATTTGTCATTGAGGTGAAAAACTGTCACGATATCGTCATGATGGCGCGTGAGCGTGAAATTATTATTACATTACTGTGCCCACCGCGGCACCACCTCTACTGTAATTTTGCTTTTTTTTATAGAAATAAAAAACATTTAATATAGTACGCAATATGATATCAATGAGGAAATGTTTTTCCTGCTTAAAATTGGACACTAACAAAATCAATAAACATTTTCAGAAATCTTTAATTAATTTATTATAAGTTTATTGCCTCTAGGCAACATTGTACCACAATGGAAAAATTTAAACATTTGGCATTTTCATGTAGAAAAAAGAAATATATTTATTGAAAACATCAATTTCTTTAACTAGACACTTTTATCCAGTTTTTAATGTATTAAAAGTTTCATATTTAATAAAAAGTAACATTTTATATCCAGCTGTTGCCCTCAGGCAACATTGTACCATAGTGGAACACAAGTATTACCAAACCATCATATAATTATGTTATTATATCAAGTTATCATATCCATCTTCATCCTCATCTCCATCTTCTCTCTCACCCTCAACTCTCTCCCTGATGGATTGTCACTATGGTTTCATCTTCCTCATTACAGAATGACCCCTCATCCTCATCCTCATCAACTGCTATACCTTTCTGAAGTGCTATAGAAAATGTGCAGATCATAATATACACTCTAAAAAAAGCTGGGTTAAAAACAACCCAAGTTGGGTTGAAAATGGACAAACCCAGCGATTGGGTTGTTTTAACCCAGCGGCTGGGTTAAAAGTTTGCCCAACCTGCTGGGTAGTTTTATTTAACCCAANATGAGGAAATGTTTTTCCTGCTTAAAATTGGACACTAACAAAATCAATAAACATTTTCAGAAATTTTTAATTAATTTATTATAAGTTTATTGCCTCTAGGCAACATTGTACCACAATGGAAAAATTTAAACATTTGGCATTTTCATGTAGAAAAAAGAAATATATTTATTGAAAACATCAATTTCTTTAACTAGACACTTTTATCCAGTTTTTAATGTATTAAAAGTTTCATATTTAATAAAAAGTAACATTTTATATCCAGCTGTTGCCCTCAGGCAACATTGTACCATAGTGGAACACAAGTATTACCAAACCATCATATAATTATGTTATTATATCAAGTTATCATATCCATCTTCATCCTCATCTCCATCTTCTCTCTCACCCTCAACTCTCTCCCTGATGGATTGTCACTATGGTTTCATCTTCCTCATTACAGAATGACCCCTCATCCTCATCCTCATCAACTGCTATACCTTTCTGAAGTGCTATAGAAAATGTGCAGATCATAATATACACTCTAAAAAAAGCTGGGTTAAAAACAACCCAAGTTGGGTTGAAAATGGACAAACCCAGCGATTGGGTTGTTTTAACCCAGCGGCTGGGTTAAAAGTTTGCCCAACCTGCTGGGTAGTTTTATTTAACCCAAATATTGTTTAAAAATTACTGTATTTCTTGCTTAAAATTAACCCAAAATATGTTGGAAATTAACATTTATTAATATGTTTAATAAACAAACATTTATTAATATTTTTTTTGAATAATATTTAAACAATAAACATTTATTAAATTGCTTATTAATAAATGCTCATCTTTTTGATTATTATTGTTGCCTCTAGTAATTATGAGTCTGATTTTTAATTTCCAACCTATTTTGGGTTCATTTTAAGCCAGACATATAGTAATTTGTAAACAATTGTTGGGTTAAATAAAACTACCCAGCAGGTTGGGCAAACATTTAACCCAACTGCTGGGTCAAAACAACCCAATCGCTGGGTTTGTCCATTTTCAACCCAACTTGGGTTGTTTTTAACCCAGCATTTTTTAGAGTGTATGCAGATATAGTATGTGAATTACTACTCTTATAAGTGCATTACAAAATCATGAGAAAATGCAAATATATTTAGATAATTCTCACTTTTTTCCTTACAAATATAATACATTTGTATTCAAACTTATTATGCCTGTATGGCCTTATGCGATTCCATTATGGTACAATGTTGACTTGAGGCAACACACAGTTTTTTGTTATTTTCTCTAAAACATTTGATGATATATAATGTAAAGTTCTTGAAAATACTTGCCAGTGAAGGTGACTCATATTTTCTGTGGGTGATTAAATGGACACAAACAAGTGAATTGGAGAAAATATGGAGCCATGTGACGTGCTGAAACAGGACACAAAATGGACCCCTGTTGGTCATGTTTGGGTCTTTTTTGCACTTTTATTGATTAGTATTTGAGTTATTCTGTCCTGAGATACGTTTGATCAATAGTTTGTGTAGTTTTAACCACCTCTGTTTTGTTCTGTGTTTGCATATTGAATAGAATAGCAATGTGAAAATACAGGCACACAATCTTTCACAATCGCACTGCATCACTACTGCTTTTACTCATAGTTCGGTTTAGAGATTTTAACAAACCCTTTACACCATGTATTAAGCATGAATGACATCTTAAATCATGTGACTTGCTGAAGAGAGGTGTGTTATTTGGTTTCTAAATGATCAGACTTTTACCTGTCGGAATATAAAACAGACACTGACTTACAGTACAGGTGAAGGTATTGTTCAGTATGCATGAAACTAGAGTCGTGTCTTAATATTTATCATTATGTGTGTGTGTTTATTTGTAGGAGGCCCAGCAGACGGACAGCTTTTTCCTGGAGATCAGATCCTAAAAGTGAACAATAAAGCCATAGAAGATGTTTCCCCTGAAAACACGGAGCAGATGATTAGGTGACTGATCGCATTAGAGGAACACCACTGAAATAACTTTGCTGAGTCGATGTTGCTTGCTTGTATCTTATCCCACTGGCAATATGATGAGGTCATGATTTTGTAATGATGTCATTTTTATGCTCCGCCCCTCAGGGAATGCCAGGACTCTGTAACCATGACGATCCTCAGAAATATGACGGTGTGTACTGAAGATTCTTCTTCCATTTGTCTTGTTGTCGTTATACTGAAACTGAAGGATTTTTTTTGTACTGTTAATAATAATAATAATATGTTTTATTTATAAAGCACCTTTTCCAGCTCTAGGTCGTTGCACAGAGCAGGATTATTATCGTTAACTAAAACTAAAATGAAAACTATTAAAAACTTTTCTGTTAATTGAAATAAAGTTGAAATAAAATAAAATATGAATATTTGTTAAAAAACCTAAACTAAACTAAATGTTTCCTAGGCAAAACTTGAAGCACTAAAATTATTAACTGAAAATAAATAAAAACTAATACTGAAATAATACATTAAACCTAAATTTTAGGCAATATTTTAAATAATAATAAAATGACAAAAGCACATAACAAAATGACAAAAAATGTAGGTAAAGTTAACATAAAAACTATAAAAATAAGCTAATTCAAAATATTAATAAAACTATAATAAACTAAATCACTGGTTCAGAGTAGCAATAATATATTCATAAAAACAATATGCACAAATACATGCTAAACAAATGGCAACACTAACAAAAGAAAACTAGTAATTTAAAAGTTAATGGTTCTGGAATGTATAAATTCTTCCACCAATACAGACTTTAACATTTTACTGCTTAATTTGACAACTGAACGCAGTACATTAACTGTGCAATAAAAAGTTTTCCCAATATTTTCTAGAATTATTAAATGGAATCTAATCTACCATTTCATTCCTACCTAGTGAGTCATATTCATTTTTCCTTGAACCCCACATACAGGTGTCAGAATTTAAAGAAAACTTCTTTTTGCTTTCAGAATCCCAAGTCTTCATTCATAACAGCAGAGAAGAGAGCTCGCCTGAGAAGAAACCCCGTTAAAGTGCGCTTTGCAGAAGAGGTGGTGGTCAACGGACACACTCAGGTAAAGCCACGCACAAACTCGAACCTCAAGCCAACTCTGGACACAACCAAAACAATTCTTGTGTCCTGATTCCCATTGTCGTTTACGAATCACCATGACACTCTACATCAAACGGGTCGTGCCAAAATCAGCAAACAGAGCTTCTAATAGCAGACTTTAATAATCAGCGATTGGCTCTATTATTTTGAAAGCCGGACTTATGCTGCCATATTGCACGATGCACTTTCTCCCGTTCAGTATTTTCACAAAGCAATGTTTTATTCACTGTTTGCAGGGAAACTCTCTTCTCTTCCTGCCCAACGTTCTGAAGGTGTACCTGGAGAACGGCCAGACTAAAGCCTTCAAATTTCACAAGACCACCACTGTCAAGGTTTGAGATTGTTGTTTTGGTTCCTGTACTCAATATCAACTTCAGTACTAAATATGCATTTGGCAAAAATACAATTTTAATACATCTTTAACTTCAGGCAAAGCTAACATGAATAAGATTTAATGCAGTGTTATTTTAGGGCTGTCAAGCGATTAAAATTTTTAATCTAATTAATTACATGATGTGGCGATTAATTAATCAAATTAAGATAATAATAATAAAAATAATAAAGATAATTTAAAGTCATTATTGTGTTAAATAGAAAAGCATCAAATAGACATTACAAAAAATGGCTTTAGAAATAAATATTTAATTTGATTCAACATAGAGATTTATTATACATAAACTTCTACAACGGCCATGATTTTTTTTCTTCAGAAGCTGCGTCTGAATTGGTATTAGATATATTTACACACCAAAACAGTTTAGTTATCAACATTCTTCAAAATATCTTCTATGTTTTACAAAAGAAAGAAAGTCGTACAGGGTTTTTTTTTTTTTTACGAAATGATACTCTAAACAAGTAACTAAAACTGCCAGTAGGTGGCGGTAAATGTCTAAATGAGTAAGTCATTGAGTCATTCGATTCATTCAAACGGCTGATTCATTCAAGAATGAAGTAAAAGGCTCTCTTTATGAATGAGTCATTGAATCATTGGCTCACCCAATTGATTCGCTCAAAACGCTGATTCATTCAGAAACAAAACACCGCTGTGTGTTGCTCGGAGATGCGCAACATTCTGCTCTGGCTTTATTGGGAATATTTTCATTGGCAAAATTGAGCAAAAACAGACAATATTTTAACACAATATTAACTTCTTATTTATTGAACTGTTGTATAAAATCAATATCACATTTGCACTCCTGCTATTTGGGACAAAAACAGCAGTCGTGTGATATTGCTTAACTATCATATAATATTTAAATATGAGACAACAACTCATACAGGGGCATGTTTAGGGGCATATAACTACATTCTATTGGCTCCATCACACAGTGAGCTGTTGCCCTGCTTTATGTTTATCACCAATCGTTACTTTATATTCTAAGACTTTTACATTTACTTCTCACAAACTTCTAAATCCATACCGACTTCGTGTGGATGTGGTACTGAAGCTGTCTCTGTGTGCAGGATATCGTGTTGACTCTGAAAGAGAGGCTGTCCATTCGATCTATTGAGCATTTCTCACTGGTGCTGGAACAGCAATATAACATCACCAAACTGCTGCTGCTGCACGAGGAGGAGCTCATACAGAAGGTAACGCTCACTGACTGACTAAAGTAGCAATGCTCTTAACTGGGGTGTATTTTTTGGAGATGGAGACAGTAGCTCAGATGCTTTCAAAATAATGCTATGTGTAAGAAGCTGTCTTTTACAATTGCGGCAATATACGGGCAATATACGTAGCATGGCAAATAGCAAATACAAATAGAACACACTAGCAACCACGTCAGAAGCAACAACACCCTAACATTGACTCAACAACCTAGCAACCACCCAGAACACCTTAGCAACCGAGTGCCACATTACACGCCTAAAATGCCTTATATAGTGCAATTAACATCAAGCACTCTCTCAACAATGCAATTTTGATGCAAGGTTTACAGATATGTGTAATTTTCTCTGTCATGTTTCTGCTCTTTCAGGTGGTCCAGAAGAAGGATTCGCACGACTACAGGTGTCTGTTCAGGGTCTGTTTCATTCCCAGAGACCCAATGGACCTCCTGCAGGATGATCCCATGGCCTTTGAGTACCTCTTCCAACAGGTCACACACTGTTATTATAGAAATAAAGCGCAGCTTTGAGCAGGGTTATTATCGTTGACTAAACCTAAAAACGGTACCACTTTTAACTAGTTGCTTATTAGCTTGCATATTACCTGTTTATTAGTACTTAAAAGCACATATTAATGACTTATTCTGCATGACCATATTCTACATCCCATAATCCTACCCAATACCTAAACTTGAACGGTACAATAACTAGCTTACTAACTATTAATAAGCAGTAAATTAATAGTTTATTGAAGCAAAAGTCATAGTTAATAGTGAATATGTGTTCCCCATACCAAAGTGTTACCCTTTACTCTGTTAATTTGAATAAAGCTGAAATAAAATTAAATATAAATATTAGTTAAAAACTACTACTAAATGAAAATGAGAAATGTTGCCTTGGCAATAAACTGAAATAATGGTTGAAGCACTAAAATTATTCATTGGAAATAAATAAAGAATAAAACTGAAATAACAAGAAATGAAACCTAAATAGCAATATTTAAAAACAAAAAAAACAACAACAACTAATAAAATGACAAAAGCACAAAAACAACTAAAATTAACATAAAAATGAAAGCTAATTCAAAATATTGATAAAACTAAGAACATTGTGTGTATCAGTGTTATTTTAGTATCATACTGTTAGTTTTTTTTGTTAAATTTTTATTTTTGACCAATCACAACACGCTGGTCCAGTCGACCAATGGGGGCTTCATAGAGACAGGAACTAAACAGGGGTGTGTTTCCCGTACATCGATGTAACTCGTTGCTTCACTAGCTTGAAGAACTCAGCTAGTCACGACTGTTCTCTTATTCTCTCAATAACCTAAAAGATGAAAATGACATTTGTATATATTTGAAATAAAAGATATAGATTATACTGAATGTCAGCATGCTTATTTTGCTCCAGATGAGGATTTATTAAGTCTACATGTCATAAAAACAAGAAACAATGCTTCTAACTGCAGGTCGAGAGCTCACAATTTTGCGATGCTGTTTGCGAATGTTCATTGGAATTATTGTTTCGCGAAACAGCGACTCATCGAACTATGCTGATAACGACAGAACATGCGATCATAGACGGTTAACGATGCTTTCAGGAAACACACCACAGAGCGTTACTGACAGACTGGGAAGAGAGGAGCTGCAACAATGGAGAATATGAGGAAAATAATCATCATTTAAGCATGAAAACCTGCTCTAGTAGAGCCAAAAACAACATCAAGACTTTGTAAAAGGGCATAATATCCTCTTGAACTAAAGTAACCCTGTTGTGCGTGTGTGTGTGTGTGTAGAGTGTGGGAGATGTGTTACAGGAACGCTACGCTGTAGAGATGAAATGTAACACAGCGCTGAGACTAGCCGCTCTGCACATGCACGAGAAACTGGCGAGCTGCGGGCAGACGACAAGAGCATCTGTTAAGAGCGTTGTGTAAGAGCGCACAGATACACTCAAAAATACTCAAGCTACATTATAAAACAGTCATTTAATGCATGTGTGTGTGTCTGTGTGTCAGTAAGGAGTTTGGTTTAGAGAGCTTCATCTCTCCCACCCTGCTGAGGAACATGAGAGAGAAAGATTTGAGGAAAGCTCTCAACCACCACATGAAGAAGATCCAGTCGCTGCTAGAACCACGGCAGAAGGTGTGTGTGCGATAAGATGATATTATTTCTAAAATCATTGTTTTAGAATAAAATATCATAGAACTCTTATGACTTGGAGCAGTAAACAACCACCTAATAACACCTTTGCATTGTGGATGAGAGTCAGTGTTAATTTCATTGGTGAATAATTTTCATCCTACTTTTCGTCAACAACATCTTTTCACTGGCGAAAACAAGATGATAACTAAATAAGAACAAGTTTTGAATGACAAAAACTATGATGAAAATCTATTGACATTGAGAAGAGATCCAGTCAGAACTGATGTCCTGCGCTGTAGATGTGCACATTTGAATTGTAACGTGCTGATCTACCCGGCGGGACATAAGTTGGCATACACTTACTGCAAAAAAACGTAAAAAAATGTAAATATCTGGGAGAAAGAGAAGAGCAGACATATGGAATAATCTGAAAAAGCATGACAACGTGAAAGAGAGCTCAATTCAGTCTTTTTTTGTGTATGTGTGCACACAGAAAGTCGCGTCTCAGACAGCGCACGAGTACTGAACTGAGCTCTCTTTCACATCTTTCTGAGCTTGAACGGACAAATACACAGAAAATTATGTCAATATGTCCGTTTTGGCAAGTATTCACATAAACACAGTTGCTATGTCTTACGTGAATGAAACGGTTGGAAGAATATCAGGTGTGTATCAGTGTATTGGATTCGTGCATTCGGCCTTAAAGTGACAGTAGCCTAATAAACCTGCCGCTGTCCGTCATTAATGTTAATCAAATAACAAAAGAAAAAGAGAAAATCACTAAATGTTCTTGACTGAATAACTTTAATAGCTTCATTAAGACAATTTTACCATGTTCTTGTTTCTTTATGAGAAGTGTTTTTTTATTTAATTTTAAGATAAAGATATGTTATATATCATAGCTGTCTGTATTGCATGTTTAAACATTAATATNGTAAGATTTTTAATGTTTTTAAAAGAAGTTTCATCTGCTCACCAAGTCTGCATTTATTTAATAAAAAATACAGTAAAAACAGTGATATTGTGAAATATTATTACAATTTAAAGTAACTTTTCTATTTGAAAATATTTTAAAATGTAATTTATTCCAGTGATCAAAGCTGAATTTTCAGCATCATTACTCCAGTCTTCAGTGTCACATGATCCTTCAGAAATCATTCTAATATGATGATTTGATGCTCAAGAAACATTTATTGTGTACAATATTTTTTTTCAGGATTCTTTGATGAATAGAAAGTTCAAAAGAACGGTGTTTATTTTAAATGTCTTTACTGTCATTTTTGATCGATTTAATGCATCCTTGCTGAATAAAAGTGTATAATGTTACAAAAGCTTTGTATTTTAGATAAATGCTGTTCTTTTGAACTTTCTATTTATCAAGAAATCCTGAAAAAAAAGTACACAACTGTTTTCAACATTGATAATAATCATAAATGTTTCTTGAGCATCAAATCATCATATTAGAATGATTTCTGAAGGATCATGTGACACTGAAGACTGGAGTAACGATGCTGAAAATTCAGCTTTGATCACTGGAATAAATTACACTTTAAATCATTTTCAAATAGAAAACAGTTATTTTAAATTGTAATAATATTTCACAATATCACTGTATTTTTAATTAAATAAATGCAGACTTGGTGAGCAGATGAAACTTCTTTTAAAAACATTAAAAATCTTACCGTTTCCAAACTTTTGACTGGTAGTGTATATATATATATATAGGTTATATCCTGCACATTTTAACAAACATACTGGGTTTTCTATGCGGTATGGAACAGTTATAAGAGCTTCTGTCTCACTCTTTCAGGTGATTTCTGCGTCTCAGGCCCGTTTGGCTTATCTGACCCAGATGGCGGAGCTGATGTCATACAGCGGGAGAAGCTACAACGCCACCATGCTGGTGAGAGAGTTCTGTCCATCTGCCACATTCAGCGTGAAAAGCAAACAAAATCTGCGGGGCACAGATATGTTGCTTTTATTTTCCTCTCTTGTCTTACGTTTTTTTTTTAGGTAATGTTACGCTGGATAAAATCTTGTCAAGCATCCTTCCATTTTTAAGGATATTAATTTAAGCATGTTATATAAGCTGGCGGTTCTAGGGTGCAAGAGATTTGGATGAAATAGCAGCATCACTTGCAATGACATAAAAATAAACCTTGAAATGACCTGAAGCCTGAGAGTGATTCAATAAAAAGACCTGACTCATATGATTCATTCGACTACTTTGGACGATTTTAATGATCCTCAGTTAATGAGGACCTATCATGCTTTTTTTCCCATGTTTATCTATATTTAGTGTGTAATGTTGCTGTTTGAGCATGAAAAAGTCCCTCCAGCAGGAGTTCTTCTCTATATCAGTGTTTCTGAACTCCCTGAAACGCCTCCATTGTAGTCTTGAGTTTTCTTCACAATATTCCTAATTTAAATAATTCATATGCAGAATAAAGGGGCGGGGCCTGGTTGAGTTAGTTAGTAGTGTGTTGAAACTGGCGGTTATGGTAAGGGGCGGGACATTTCCCTAATGACCAATCACTGGTCCAGCCGACCAATCAGAGCACATTGTGCTTTTCTGAAGGAGGGGCTTCATAGAGACAGAAACTAAACAGAGCGTTACTGACAGACTGGGAGAGAGAGGAGCTGCAACAATGGAGAATATGAGGAAAACAATGAACAATATGGCCTCTTTAAGATTTGTTAATGAAACTTTTTTGGTTAGATTGAGTCAGATTGGAGGAAATGTGTGTCTTACAGCTGCAGGACAGGGAGTCGTTGGTGAGTTTGCTGGTGGGAGCGAGATACGGGATCAGCCAAATACTAAACCACCAGCTCAACATGATCTCCACCATCATTGACTTCCACTACATCACCCGAATAGAGGTGCTCTCCGAGTCTGACAGAGTCAGCATGGTCAAGATCTACCTGCAGGACATCCAGGTGTGTACACGTCTGCCAACAGATTAAAATAAAATGCTGAAACTGTACCTTCAGAACATACAGGTGTGGATAAACACCCAGGGACAGAAATTTGTTTTTATCTCTCCCTTTCTATATATGTAAACTATCAGACCATCTCTTTCTCCTGCAACTTGCAGCCTATAGCCCTGTTAATGGAATCCGTAGCAGCTAAAGATCTGGCCTGTCTCCTGGCCGGATACTGCAAACTGCTGGTGGATCCCAACATCAATGTTTTTCGCTGGGGACCGAGACCTAAAATGCGACGCATTCCGGCAGAAGAAGGTAGGAGATTTGGACAAAATATTCACTTAGATTTACTCAAAAAAGTCCTATAGTACAGTGATCGTGTGTTACTTTGAAATATACCATGTTACTGAAATTCATGTATCTTGATGTTTACATGGTATTCCAAAGAGCTTCTATAAATACCATGGTTCTTATTGGCTACAGTGTGTACGTATAATATAAATGATGTTTAATGTGTTTGTTATGTGTAGGGTATGTTTCTCGATGTGGGAGCGATTCAGAAGACAGTTCAGAGGATGACTACGCCATGGAGGGACTGCTGGACACTCCGCTGTCAGAGGACACTATATCCACTCATACAAATGATGGCACGGAGGAAGGAGAGGAAGCCGAGGGGAAAAGTGAAGCAGAGGCAGAAAGGGTCAGAGTGATTGTAACGCATCCCTTTTTAGAGGACGAAGGAGACGATGCGAGCAAGAGAGACTCTGTTGGAGATGAGGATTACGCCGTGAGAATGGACGCCCTTTTGGAGACCGGATGGTACACGGATCCTCGGGTCAATAGCAGCTTTTCCAGTTTGTCCAGTAACTCGCTGAATGCACTGGAGGAGAGTATCAAGGCAGCCATTGGTGGGCTTGGCCATATGGATGACTCTCTGGAAGAGAAGCCCAGTTCTGGGGCCTCAGGTCTGGATGTCCATCACCCTTACCTCCTAGAGGCACCAGAGCGTTTGCATGAGAGGGGCAGTTCAAACAAACCCGTACGCCCTTGTGACCTGACCTACAGTAGTCACTCAGGTCTGTGCTTCTCTGAACTCTCCCAAATGTCAGACAGCTTGCCAAGTCCGCCTGCAGCCAGCGACGATGCATTGAGTGAGGAGGACGATGACGATGAAGGAAATGACGGTCGCATTTCCGCCATGTCAGCGGAATTTGAGGCAGTGTTGGCCTCCTGCACCACTAACAGCATAAATGCTAAATTAGCAGGAGTAAACTTTCAGGCACTCTTCACCAGGATTCACAACCATCCAGCATGTAGACAAGAGGGAAAGAGCTTCCCAAAGAACCAGACAAATGAAGCTTATCAACAGGGACCATCTTCAAAAATAATAGCGCAATCTGTGCTGAAAAGAACTGTGCCCTCAAATGTCCCTGAAAAATCGAAGGACTCTAGAGACAGTTATTCAGAATCTGAGGATGAATTTTATGATGCCCAAGATCGATTAACCCCTCCCATTACAGAGCAAGGCCTCACAGGTCAGTGAACGGTCTATTTTTACCAGAAAACGTTTGTGCATTCTGAGGAATGTTCCAGGTTCAAAACAAGTTAAGCTTTATCAACAAAATTCACAGCACAAAGTCAATTACCAGAGAAAGTCGTTTCAACTGGTCCTTCCAAAAAACAAGCTAAAATGTATGTAATGGTAAAGCACTAGAAATGAAAGCAAACTATGCGGAGGGTTTAAAAGCAGAAATGTAAAGCTTATTATTTTTGTAAAGGCACTTCTCTTTTAAAAAGTCTATTATGTCATCTGTAAATTTGTCTAAATAATTATTTTTGCATTTATTTGACATAAAGTCATATTTCCTGTACACTACTTGTGTATTGCATGTCAAAGTAGCAGGATTTACTGTCTTTAGATGGTTTATATCCATAATAAATATTGGATATAAATTTACACAGGTTAGTAAGACATTATTCCGAACATGCATAATGTTTAAATCTTGTGGCTATACTTTCAGAACAGTGTTTTCTAGGGGTGTGACGAGATCTTGTGCCATGCTGTCTCGCGATATTGCCATAACGGAATGTGAGGGTGAAATTAGCATAGAATATGCCACCGCTACGTTTAAATTACATTACGGTGCCCACTGGTCATTTTGCTTTATTTTTTGTAAATAACCATTTCAGTCAGTTGGATAACGGATGCTTCAATTGTAAACATCTGCTCTGCTCATCCAGCATGAGCTGCAGAGTTGCACAAAGTCACAGTTCACTGATCATGTGAGTAAGGTGAGATGACTGACAAGACCATGGTGAAGGATTCTTTGCGCAACAGAGCTTAAGTGTCTGAAAAATGTCTTATCTTATAGAATGCGCACTCAGCACCACCGCCTCATACACAGAGTACATGCAATTGCGAATTTGAAAGCGAAAGTAAAACGCGAGCTCCCTGATGTTCACAAATCAGGCTACATACAACATCCTGTCTTCCAATATCAAACCTATCTCAGGCTGGACTGTGTAGTTGTAACCACCAATTAGCTCTGGTCTCTGTTTGCACTTTAAATATTGAGAGAGTACTTTGATTATGGTTGCACTTATTTGTTTGCACTTAATAAGACTATGAGAAAACTGTAATATTGATTTATTTTTATTTGTACTGTTTTTATTTCTATGTTCAATTTGTGGAAAGGAGTTAATTTAGGAGGTCACACCCAGCCTCAATCAGAAATTCTTGAAAAAAGCGCAAATTTCATGTACAGTAAGGTCTGAAGAGACTCATGTGAAATCATACAGGAGAGAAGCCAGTCAGTTGAGTTTGTGGCAAAATCTTTTAGAGTGCTTGAATATTGTTGTCTTTCAATGCATATGGTAATTCATACTCAGACAGTAGAACTGAAATGACAGAGCTAAGTGTCTCATCAAACCCCTATTATGTTCATCTTGTAAGTGCCTTGCTGCAATTTTTGCTGAGAAATGAGTCAAAATAGGTTTTTGAAGGTAATCATTATTGTCACAAATGCTTAATGTATTGAACTTGGAATATTCCTTTAAAATGTTAAATATCTAGGTTTTTATTGATATAGAAATGTACAAGTCTCTCTTACCTCTGATTCTTTTGCAGATAAAAGCTCAGATTCTGAGAACATACGTCATTCTCTTAGTGTTTATGACATCAAGGCTTGTGTGGACCAGGCAAAAGCTCCTGAATCCAGAGACGGCAAGGAGGAGAACAGTGTCGCATCAGAGAACCTCAAAGAAAAAACTTCTCTTGCCAACCATTTCACCCCTCAGATCCCTGATTCGAAAAACCCTGAATTGGAGGTCCATCAGCCCTCAATGATTTTGCCCCCTGAACCTACACCTGTGGAGACTAAACCTTTCTCTGCTAACCCCTCCATGGGTCAGAAGGCCCAACACTGCAATGGGGACATCCCTGGCCGAAATGCTCACCTTCTGGAGATGGAGCCCGACACCATGGAGTTTAAACCAGTCACAGGGCCTGGACCACCAATGTCTTCCACACTAATTACAGCTGTACGACAAGCTACCCTTCCCCAACAGACTTTAGTAGACCTGGAGACTCCCCAAAATGGACCCAGACCTCAAAATGGAATATCAGACCATGTCCCGGCCTGTCTAGAAAAGAAGACTACTCCAAATCACGTTGATCTTGAAGGACTTGATAGTCAAGACATTAAGCCAAGTCAGAAAGAGCCAGCAAATGCCAAAGGAACAACTAAATTTGGGGAAATCACAACAGATAGCAAGGGCACTCTACAACAACAGTCATCAGACTCTCTTGAAACTAGAAAAACAGAAAATAAAGTTCCCCAGATGAATGCAAAGCCCCCAATACCTCCAAAGCCATCATTCATTGTTTTACAGCCACCCTCAAAGGCAGTCAATGCCCAGTCACAAAAACCTGAGGAAAAGACAAAAGTTCCCCCCAATGGTCTTTCTCTACACCCCTGGTCTCAGAGAAATGGTACCAGTGGTGCCAGTACCTCCCCAGCCTCTACGCTGAGTAAGGGTGTTTCTCTTAGCCACGAGAACCTAAGAACTGAACTAATGCCTAAAAGCTCTACAGTCAAACCGACAAGTGCTTCAACCACTCCTACCCCATCTCCATCTCCCTTACCTTCTCCTTCAGTTCAGTCGGTAAATATTGTTCCTGAAGATTCAGCTCAAACTGGGACTAGTTTCCCCAGCAGAACAGGCTCGTCCGGACGTCTGTCTGCCACAGCCTTGCGTGGAAAAATTCAGGATATGCCCTGGTACCTCACCCGTTCCCAAGAGATCTTGGGGACAGTAGCACTCAGCAACACTATTTCATCAACAGGCAATAAGGCAACCAATGGGACAGGTGTGAATCAAGAATCCAAGGTGTCCCCCAAGGCCACTTCAGTGCCATCTTTGATTAACTGGAAAGAGAAAGATGCGGAAGTAGTCATTGTGAAGCTCAAAGACGGACCGGAGGAAGTGACCCCAACTCCCGTGAAGGACACCAATGGGAAACCTCCAACGTCATCAAGCCATCCTGACCTGAGGCAGAAATTGTCCGCAGAGGCCACAGAGTTGCACCGGCAATTTGGGACCTGCAAGTCAGAACAACCTCAGTCACACAAAGGCAACCCTTCAGAGATTCAACTTGACAATGCTTCCTCGCTATCCTCTGTAAGTCCTACTCATCGTGATGCATGTGGCTGCCATACAGTCTACGCCAACTGTTTCAGCGGAGATACAGAGGACAACTGCGGCTTTGATGATGATCTGACCGTCTATGAGTTCTCCCGTCGAAACCGGATCAGTAAACCACCTCAAACTACCCCTGTTGCCTCCCCTGCAACCCTCTCTGGTCCCACTCCAAATGTCCTATCCCTACTCAGAGATTCCCCTCGTCCCCTATCCACATCCTCAGAACTCAGTCCACTCCTGATCCCACCCAGACCTTTGGAATCTCTGTCCCTAGACCACGGACCAATAGATAATCCGCTCAGCTTTCTGCAAGGCCGCCATTATGTTACCGGTCAGAAAGGTACAGGGCTTAAAGACGGCTATGCCTGTTTGCAGCGAGACATTGATGAACTTCTTTTGGTGTTGAAGAAAGGACCTTCTGCTGTACACCCTCCAACCCACAAGGGGGAATGCCAAAACGACAATGTGATTAGGCATTCGCTTTCAGAGACTGAGAGATGCCTGGTTCAGACGGAGGCACGGAGGTTGGCATCAGGATGCCAGAGAGCCACACGGGTAGGATGGGCACCTGACGATGCTCTTCTGTCACTCGGAAACAGCTTTGGAGCCCTAGTGCAGCTCGCCTCAACCTGCATGCGAGTTCCCTGTTCTGATTGCGGAGGATGTCATGGGGATATTGATGCAGATGAGGCCCTGGGGAAACTTGAGGAGATTGTGGACCTGTATAAGGAATTTGTAGGTGCTGTAGAAACAGCAAGAGAGGGCGAAGGTGTCAGGCTCTTGGCCAAGCAGTGTACTGTTCTCATTTCAACAGTCTTCTCGCTCACACAGCTGTTTCGGACACGGACACCAGACATAGACAATGGAAATGTACCTCTGAACTTTTAAACTTTACCTTCCGGCACCCTCTTAAGGGATCGTAGAGTGCGAGCATAGAATTGTACTTAAAGTAGCGATGCCAGAAATTTCTGGCATCTAAAAACTGATTGTGTGCTGGCACACAAAAATAATAGTAAGTGCCGTGAACACACACACAGTTAGCGAACTAACAAGTGAGAACTGTTACATGTTAACCTGTTTGTCTTGCCAAGTCTCCCTATAAACGTACTGGAATTATGCATTCAGACATAGCTATTTTCTAACAGTTGTATGTACAGTCTGTAGTATGTATTTATTTTTTACATACAGTATATGTGCACCGTGGTTTCTAATCTGCCATACCTGCATTTTGTTTCTGTTTTTTTGTTTTGGGTGTATGTGAATCCCTACCTCTTGCTCTAACTGAGATAAACAGTGTTATGAAGCTTCACTCGTTTTTCACGTTTAGTTTAGTTTAGTTGTGCTGCTCTTTACAGATTGAAGGAACAAAGTGAACAGACACTCCAATAGCCCCTAACAATAGATGCTGGGAAAAAACACTAAAAAGCCCAAATACTTATGCAGTAACGTTTCACCAGACTATCCAAAGGACTTTAGTCTGCGATACAGAATGAGAGTTGATGGCAATAGAAGTGTGTCCGTTTGGGATTTTTGTAATTGTATGTTGGTGTGTCAAGTTTGGCTTTTGACATTAGTTTTTATATTGGTTTATCAGCTGACTGTTAACCACAGAGATTGGTGTGGTCCAAAGACGTAATAGCACAATTGGGGCGTGTTTACACAACAACGTTGTCACCATGTTACTGTAGCACCCTGTGACCAATCCCACCGATAGCCAAACCACACAATTTCTCACTTGTCCCTCATTTTTGACTATGCAAGCTTCACGATTTATATTCGGAATTTTCCACGTATTATACTTTCTTACATTTTATACATATCAAAATTTTCAATTTGTTGTAAATCACTAATATTTTCACTTTAGAGGACTTCCCTGGCAAACTTAGGCCTTATATTTTATCTTGGAGGATTGTTGTGAAAGTTTTTTCAATTGCATCATTATGCAAATGCAGAGTATATATTTATTTTGCCTTCTGTTCATTTAAACAAAAAGGTTCAGGAAATGTTTTTCCTTTCATTTTTACAAGTGGTGAGCTATGAAAGCTGGTTTCCGCCACTGAATATAAAATAAAAAAGGTAATTGAGACATTTATCTCACAATTTTAACTTTTGTTCTCAGAATTGCATGATACAAATTTGCAATTCTGACTTTATAACACAATTGCGAGTTATAAAGTCAGATTTGTGAGTTATAAAGTCAAAATTGCGAGTTATAAAGTCAGATTTGTGAGTTATAAAGTCAAAATTGCAAGGTATAAAGTCTGAATTGTGAGATTCTCGTAATTCTGAGAAAAAGTATTTTTTTCCCTCAGAATTTGACTTTATAACTCGCAAATGCAAATTTATATCTCACAATTCTCAGAAAAGAAGTTATAATTGCGAGGAAAAAAAGTCAGAATTGCAGGATATAAACTCGCAATTCTAACTTTATAATGCAATTGTGACTTTATATCACACAATTCTGACTATAACTCGCAATTGAGAGTTTATATCTTGCAATTCTGACTTTATATCACGCAATTGTGACTATCACAATTCTGACTATAACTCGCAATTGTGAGTTTATATCACAATTCTGAATTTATAACTCACAATTCTGAGAAAAATAAAAGTCAGAATTGAGATAAAAAGTCACAATTATCTTTTTTTTATTTATTCTGTGGCAGAAACAAGCTTCCATAGTGAAATGCACCATATTTAGTATACATTAAATATTTTTTCTCATTAGTGAAAATCATCTTTGAGGAAGGCCAGAAACATACTCCATACAAATATGTGAATGCAAATGCTTCTAATGACACCAGCTCAATTTCATTGCGTAAAAAACAATGCGGTGCAAGTTGCTTTGCCTGTTTAGCATCATTGCAAGAGATGCCATTGCAAACATTAGCGTAAACGGCCTAATGTCATGGCTGAGCAACAGTTTGAAGAGAATCTTGCTGAGCAAGTTATTATAGCCCGCTAGCAGAATAACAACAACTCTGACATCTGAAGGAAACTCTGTCGCCCCCTGGGTTTGTTTATGCAACAGAACATGTTAAGTATGTTAGTTGGAAGCGCACACTTGCAGTGCAGATCTCAATCATTCATGTGTGCATTTCTGTACTTGCATGGAGTTTGTTTCAGGTTCTAAAATGCTCATTTTGGATTTAGCTGTCATTATTCAGAAAAATATGATTGGGGAGATCATCAAAGATCTATCCTCTGAATTTTGAGTACTCGAGCAGATTCAGTTGCCCTGATCTGATCTCGGACCAGTATTTTGTGGTATTAACAGTCAAGGGTTAAAATTCCAGATCAGGTTTAAAAGGGAAACCTACACCCAGAATACATATTTAAATCGCCCAGATCACATGACCAACTTGGTCACTGGATGGATTATGACATCATACTTGTTCCGTTCTAACTAAGTTACTTGACAGTAGAGAAGTGCTTCCAGATGGCAAGAACATCACCCATATTAGACACTCCACCCCTATTATACAAACACACACACACACACTGCCAGATTGTGGTTATCAAGTCAGAAGACACAAAGCTAGTTTGCATCGAGGGAAAAGTCACGAGAAGGAAAGAGATTAATATGAAATCTGTTATCATTCATACTTTTCACAGAAATTACTTTCATATTGAGCATCAAAGATCAAACATGTTTCTGTATAAAATCTTCCTGTAATATGAAGGTCCTTTGAATGATGAAGACTAAAATGAACTGCCATTGCATTTGTAGCAAATATGAAGCAAAAAAAAAAACTGCTTGTAAGGACCATATGTATTGAGACATGTTGTATGCAGACAATTGCATTTCAAAGTGTGCAAAACAATAATCTTAAATGTGGCTGTACGTGAATATAAAGGCAAACATCTGGATGAAATGAGAAGGGACAATCGAGAGTATGTTTTGCATTCCCTCTACTGTGTTCATGATAATAAAGGTTTGATTTTGAATGACAAATGCTGTGGAACTAATGCATTTTATTCTTGTGTGGCTTTTTAATTTTCTTTAGAAACCATATAATTTCTTATATCTTTCTTTTGATTTTGGGGTTAAATATTACCCGTTCTTGACAGGTTTTGTGAGGTTTGCATGTAAACAAAATCACTGTGTTGAGTGATTTTAGATGTTTTAGGGCTTTATTCCTAAAGACTGTCACATCTGTTATTTTAGGCTACAATATTTTGTCTTTTCTAACAGTCTTATGTCTAGTTTAACACATCTACTTAAACAGTTAATTGTCAGTCAGACTGTATTTGCTTTTGAGTTCACAGGAGGAGATTACAGATTAGACCTTGGATTAAACTCAGTCGAAGTATTTCACAGTTCAAAATGAGGATTTTGCTGGAGCTGTTTACTGGCAGACGCTCGCTGTAATCTGTGGCTTATGAACAGAGGGAGTGACTAAATGTAGTAGCGCGGAAAGATGTTTTTGTAGCCTTTTCTCTTCAAAATTGTAAATGCGTCATAAGAAACTCTGCTTTAGGTAATTTAACACTTGGTCAAGTGATGTTTTCTTACAACAAATATTAGACAAACTAGATGTACTGTTTAGTCAAACAGCTTCACAAACAGTCAGAAACATAAACAAGTCAAGTCTTTATGAATGAGTCATTGAATCATTCACTCAAGATATTTGCTCAAAAATGCCCATTCATCCAGCAATGAAACAAGTGAAGTCTTTATGAATCATTCACTCAGGAGATTTGCTCAAAAATGCAGATTCATCCAGCAATGAAACAAGTCAAGTCTTTATGAATGAGTCATTGAATCATTCACTCAAGATATTTGCTCAAAAATGCCCATTCATCCAGCAATGAAACAAGTGAAGTCTTTATGAATCATTGAATCATTCACTCAAGAGATTTGCTCAAAAATGCACATTCATCCAGCAATGAAACAAGTCATATATTTATGAATGAGTCATTGAATCATTCACTCAAGATATTCGCTCAAAAACGCCCATTCATCCAGCAATGAAACAAGTCATATATTTATGAATGAGTCATTGAATCATTCACTCAAGATATTCGCTCAAAAACGCCCATTCATCCAGCAATGAAACAAGTGAAGTCTTTATGAGTGAGTCATTGAAACATTAATTCTCATTAATTTTTTACAAAAATAATTGGTAACACTTTAGAATACTGTTCCATCATTAATGAATAACTTATTTAAATTATTAAACTTATAAGTTATTCATTAATGACTAAAGTGTTACCAAATATTTTATTACATTAAATAGACTGTCAGAACCCCTAGTAAATTACATGTTATTTTGTGTGGTTGTCGATTCAGAATCGTGATCAAACAAAATCGTGCAGCTGTAGCCCACTTGTAAACAAATGAATAGGAGAAATTCAGTAACATTCAATATGGTGACTATAGCTGGGAAATAGCGTGTTATCCTGTATATTCTATCCTCAATATTAATGTTTTTAATTCAAATTAAATGTCAATCTACTGCCTCCATCAACCTGTAATCTTCTAGCGCACTCTTCCAAACCCAGATAAGGAATAGCCACCCACATGATGCCACGCAGCTCTAAAAGCATCTGTCCTGAAATGCCATTTTATCATGTAAGGTGACATTTGTATCTTCCTCTGTCCACCGGAGGGTAACTCTGTTTTGGCACAGCTTCAGCTTCACATAATTGAGTCCATTATGTCAACAACAGCGGTTAAGGAAAGTGTGTAAATGCTGAAAGGCTTGAAGAGAGAGAAAAACTGCACTGCTAATTCATTGCTAATTCCAGCTTTAATAGAATTACACTCTTGGGAAAAAATGGGGTTCTATATAGAACTCTAGGGTTCTTGACTCTATATATGAAGTGCCTGACGGAACCTTTTAAGGTTCCATATAGAAACTTTTCAGAGTGTAGGATCTGTTCCAAAATGTAGTTCACCTTCCCTTGCTGTCTGTCAGCCTGAATTGACAAATATGTCTCAGATCAAGTGCATGGTGTTAGCATGTTAAAAGCATAATACATAATATTTATACCCATAATATACCTGATATTTGTGTCAAAATACACAAGACACAAAAACTAGGCAAAATAGTCAAATACACTGAATTTCTTAGTTTAATACTAAATTAAATATATTCCTCTACACCATCTTGTATTATTATTATTTTACACCAATACTTTTTTTTTAAAGTCAACAAGAAACTCATAATGTCATAATGTAACTTTTTCAAATAAGACAGTTAAGAACAAAAAAAAAATTTGATTTACTTGATTTTATCAATTGGGAACTGATGCATCATGAATGAAAATTGATCTCTATGACAGGTGGAAAAACAAAAAATTTAAATAATGTCATGCACCGAATTGTTTGCTATAAGACGAGGAACGGATAATAAAAATATATATATAGCTGCGAGCAGCAATTATCGGGGTTCAAGCATTTTAAGGCCTTTAAGCAAATGCGTAAAAAGGTATTATGTTTTAATTAGCAAGCCTGTAACCATATCGATCATCGAAGGAAAATATCATTTACAGCCAATACAGTCAATTTAACATAGGAAATATATAGTTTTTAAAGCTTTTTAACAGTTATCGAGGTTGAGCCAGAAACCTAGGACTAGTTCGCCAAAGTAGGCTTTTGAAATAATCTCCAATATTTAATGAACGATTCGATGGACAGTGGCGGATCTAGAGTCAAAGTTGCTCAGAAAGAGGAGTTCTACCATGTGGTATGAATATCGTGGGCGTGTGTGAAAAATCGCACGATACACAATCCTTTACGCACGTGAAAAACGCGAAGGCGTTGGCCCCCGGTGGCCAATTTCTTTCGAATTTCTCACACGGCCCAGTGAGTTTCATTCCAATCGGCCTCTGTTAACTTTGTCTGATAGCTGCTCAAAACTTCATTGGCCAATGCAGCCGTGTTTTTTGAGATACATCAATGTCCTCATAGACAATCATGGCACCTCGGACAAAGACACTGCATGCCAATTTTCAAGTCAATCGGGCTAACGGTGAAGTAGCCATTTTTATATTTTTTATCCTGTTATAGCGCCACCATGTGTCAAATCTCTGCATCCTTTTTCATGTGACCACAGAATGAGCTCTTACAGAGGTGTGCCAAGTTTGGTGAAAATATCTCATTCCGTTCACGAGTTATAGCCAGTTTAGGAAAAGTGG
Source organism: Anabarilius grahami (assembly GCA_003731715.1). Taxonomy (NCBI): domain Eukaryota; kingdom Metazoa; phylum Chordata; class Actinopteri; order Cypriniformes; family Xenocyprididae; genus Anabarilius; species Anabarilius grahami. The sequence continues at coordinate 1,654,104 of RJVU01052173.1, forward strand.
CTCCACTCACTTCAAACGTTTTGGTGGCCCCTAGAGACCGTGAATCGAAATTTCAAGGTTTTTTTTGATAATTATTGACAATCAGACTCCAGAGAATCTCATTGCACTGGTTTAGTCTGATCGGGCCAAAAACCTAGGACTAGTTCGCAAAAGTAGGTTTTTCAAAAGATCCAAAATACCCGAAAATTTCGCCAGAATGACGAGCGCAAATCCGAGGCAAGCATTTTGTCCGTCTTGATCCAAGGATTCCAACGAAATAAGACACTTGAGCCTACGCCGTTTAGGAGTTATGAGCCATTTCATACTTTTGACTGCTGTAGCGCCCCCGTCAGGCCGATTGGGGCGAGCCTTGGTGACGGTGTAAGTACTACCAGACCTCAAAGTTTCAAGTCTCTACAACTTACAGAATGGTCTGCCTGATCACTTTTAGAGGAGAATGCTGATCCTTGGAAATTTTAACAATTACAAGAGGGTTTGAGCGCTATAAGCTTGAACCCCTAATAATACTGTTTTGATCTCATGTTGACTTTAAACCATCATAAACTGTTCAATAATGACACCCAGAATGCAATTAAAGGAATTACTTGTTTACTTTCCACCCACAACAATGTGAACATTTCATTTATGTCGCAAAACACTTGCATAAAAATAGCATTTCATGAAAATGATCACAAATATTTGAATGCATCTAGATGTTTTCTGATTGATTGGCAAAAACAACATATCATGGGCTTGTACAGACGTCTCTCTTTGTGTGGTCCACAAGTGTACGAACACTCAGTCAACCTGCACGTAACACTCACAAAGACGCATGGCTTGCTATACACCAGTCCAGAGTTTGTGCTTCAGGTTTTCAAACAAAACCACAAGAATAAGTAGAAATGTACTGTCAGTAGTGCAACACTGTGCTTTCTCCATCCGTGTCCCACAGACCCCCATAAAAGTGAGTAAAAGAGCCAATACAAAACATACGAGAGCCACGACATGTGGCGATACATTTCACAACACTTATAGTAGCTGAGCAATACGGGCGGACTTTATATGTCAGCATCGGCACATGAAGGGCGTCCATATACAGATCATTAAGTGCAGACGTTACAGAGATATTTCACCTAAAAATACCATCATCATTTAATCACCTTCATGTCATTCCAAACCGGCATGCATTTCTTTCTTCTGCAGAAAACAAAAGACGACATTTTAAAGAATGTTGGTTTCAAGTCAGTCGGAACCAAAACTGGTTTCTTCAAAATACCAAAGAAGAAATAAAGTCATGCAAATTTGGAACAACATGAGGGTTAGTATTTTCACTTTTAAGTGGACTATACATTTAAGTGTCGCTGGCAGTGTCTAGACCTCTTTTAAAGAGGGAAAACGCACTCAATTTTGGCTAGGTTTGGAAAAAGTGCACTCCGTTATCCATCAGAAAACTTTCAGGAGAAGCTCGTAAGTTGCATTGATGATCCCCCAGGACAGCAAGGACCGGTGGTAGTTGAGCGTCGCTCCGCGGAAGAGCAGCACGATGCTGCCGCCTCTTTCCCGCCACACCGTCATCAGCACCTGCCGGCAGGGAACGAACTCGCCCCCGACCTTAGCCTGCGCTCGGGATTTGACCACATTCAGCGGATAGAACATGATGCCCAAGGCCGCGCCCAGCAGACCGCCGCACACAAAGTCATTGGCTATGTGACCCACCCGGGTTCGGGCATCGGGCAGCCGCTGCTTAATGGGCCCACGTAACCCGAAGAACAGAACGTTACTAGGTCCGTTCCTCAACAAAATTGGGACCAGCCCGCGGTAGCACTCCCTCACGCCGTAGTCCCGCAGGAGAGTCCGGAAGGTGTGGGCGGTGTTGTTAAAGCGCCCGTTGTGCCGGTGGTCCTGAAGCAGCGTTTGCACCCGTTCGAAGGGCGTGAGGGCGGCCTCGGCCGTACCGGCCAGCACGGCGGCGGTGCTCCGAGTAAAAAGCTCGGGCGCACCACTGCCACGGGCGTGCCGCAAAAGCAGCCGGGAAAAATCCTCATACAGGCCGAACATGATGGCCACGGTGGTGGTTTTCTGCAGTAGGGGAGGCAGGAGCCCTCGGTAGAGACGCCTCAACCCATCCCGCTGCAACTGACGGACGGCTTCGGTCGCTCGGACGCCGTGAAGCTGCTGCCGGAACAGAACTTTCTGAATTGGGAAGGTTACGATGATGTTGGTGAAAGCAGCAAACGAGCCGCACACGTAGTGCTTTCCTCGAGCGCCCACATTGGCTCCTATCAGAGCATGGCCACTTTTACCCAACTTGCCCGAATCCGGGTCCATAGTGGTAACGACCCCCATAGGAAAATAAGCATCTGACTGGTCAGCAGAAGAGATCCAGGGAAATGCCCATTCCAACCTGTAAAAGAGAGAGGAAATAAAGCAGTCAGTAACTGTCATAAGCTTAATCTCGAAAAGTTTTGTGAGTAGATCCTAGGCTGTCCGATTTATTGTAATTTGGCTTCCAACGATTATGAAAACAAGACAATTGAGGTAAAAGGATTATTTCCCTTCCTTCACAGCACTTTCATTCCTTCCTAAAAGCCCAAACTTAACATCCAAATCAGCTGAATAAATGAGTCTTGTAACTTGTAAAATGCAGTCTACTGTTGCTAATCTGAGGGACGTGTTTGATCTTAAACAGAGTTATTAAAAGCGCATTAAGCTGCAAAAGAGAAACTGTATCCCAAGCGAATTCTGTGCGCATGCTCTGAGTCGGAGGATAAGAAAATGGGCTTCAGATTTGCACCTAAACGCGTACAAAAATGTTTCTCCCTTTTTGGAGAGCATTCATGTAAACGCAGTGGGTTATGTCTTAAAGTAAATGTAAACAGTTGAGAAAGAAAACGCATGTGTAACAGTATATTGGATCAGTGCATTAGCTCTTAACCTCTGTTCAATTCAGAATTCAAATTTCCTGATAATTTACTCTCCCCCATGTCATCCAAGATGTTTGTCTTTCTTTCTTCAGTGGAAAAGAAATTAGGTTTTTGATGAAAAGATTCCAGGATTTTTCTCCATATAGTGGACTTCACTGGGGTTCAACGGGTTGAAGGTCCAAATGTCAGTTTCAGTGCAGCTTCAAAGAGCTCTACATGATCCCAGACGAGGAATAAGAGTCCTATCTAGAGAAACCATTGGTCATTTTCTAAAAAAAAATTAAAAATATACTTTTCAACCACAAATGCTCGTCTTGCACTGCTCTGCGATGCTCCACACATTATGTAATCATGTTGGAAAGGTCAAGCGTGACATAGGTGGATGTACCGCGGTAGGGCGAAAACATCTCATTTTCTCCTCCAACATCGTTGTTTTACCTTTTTTTGTAAAGGTCGTTTGACTTAGTCTTTGCATGTTCGCTTTGTAGACACTGGATCGGTACTTCCACCTATGTCATGCGTGACCTTTCCAACATGATTACGTAATGTGTGGCACATTACGTAATGCAAGACGAGCATTTTTGGTGAAAAAGTATATAAATGTTTATTTTTTTTTTAGAAAACGGCTGATGGTTTCTCTAGATCAGACTCTTATTCCTCGTCTGGGATCATGTAGAGCTCTTTGAAGCTGCACTGAATCTGACATTTGGACCTTCAACCCGTTGAACCCCAGTGAAGTCCACTATATGGAGAAAAATCCTGGAATGTTTTCCTCAAAAACCTTCATTTCTTTTCAACTGAAGAAAGAAAGACATAAACATCTTGGATGATATGGGGGAGAGTAAATTATCAGGAAATTTGAATTCTGAAGTGAATTAAAGTGACAGCAGCCTAATAAACCTGCTGCAGTCCATCATTAATGATAATCAAACAACAAATGACAAAGGAAAATCACTCACTGATCTTGATTGAATAACTTAAGTAACTTTAATTAGGATTAATCTATATTTAATGTGTACACTAAGACTATGCAGTGTTATTTTACATTTGTGTTTAGGCTATTACTTATCTGAATACTGCTGTTACTTCCTGAAAAACTTAAAACACTTATTTATTTTGTAATTTTGGTCTGTTGTATTTCATTTCTCTGTTCTTATCGTATTGCTGACTGTTTACTTGTCTTGTGTAATTATTCTGAAGACCTTTTTCTGACATTAGTTTCCCTAGTATTAGTTTTTGCTGAAGTATCGATAATTGTGAAATTTCAATATTTAAAATCACCCATACCATGAAATAAAACTTTGATCATATCGCCCACAAATAATCATGATTTCAGTATTGAACAAAAATAATCGCGATTATGATTTCTGGCATAATCGAGCAGCCCTAGTAGATCCGATCCAAGCATGTTTTATAGCCCAGTGCTTTCAGGTAAGAGTCTAATCTTTTGAAACCATTTTGCGTCACTAACTGCTGAGATAAGACATGTTACCTAACCAAAGATCAAGCGTCCCAGACAGGGCAGTAGGACATCAGACTACCGTTTTTCTGAACCGTTCAGCCTTAAATTACTTTTATATTTTTTGTCATATAGCAAGATAAGTGGCATATAATTAATCAAAAATTTGTATATGAGTATCATCATCTCAAGGCAAGAATTTGCTTGGAAATAAAATATCCCAAATACACATTTAAGTGTTTATTTTATTGCACTTCATCTATTTGCATCTGTAGATTTCAATCAAAACAAAAACTTGTAATACAAAACAATAATAAACTGTGATTAATCAATATCTATTTGATAAACATTACTCTCATGTCGATCCAAATCTGTGTGACTTCATGTGGAATACAAAAGGAGATGTTTTGAATAATGTTCACACTGATCTTTTCTACACAACGCAAGCATATATTCAACTTGGCACAAGATATGCAGTGCATGCGTTTATGTTAATAATGTTAAATGTGCATTAAAAATGCAGAAGTGTAAATGAGATTTGAGAGCAACAGTGAAGAGGAAGATAGCAGTTGAAATGTAGCACACATATATATAATCAATCACGTGGACTATTTATAAGACGCTTTATTGTGCTTTTCAGCTCACAACTAAAGTTGTGCGGGTCTGAAATGACATGAGGGCGTCTCATTTTGACATTGACTGACTCCTTAAAGTTGCTCAAAAGAAATCTAGTAGCATGAATGTACTACAACCCATGTGCAAGACTTCTCCAAAAATAAAACGGCACATGTGTTGGTCAGGGAAGACACTATGGGGACTTTTGAAGGTCATGGAGAGGAATAGGTCGTGAAATAATCTACTGGACAGATGCATAAGACTCAGACTCTCCAAACTCATTTATCAGAGCAAAATACTGCATGACCGTGACCTCATAGTGATGACAGGTCAGTGTTAGCCAGCTGGACAGTGCCTCATTAACACATTTAACACTTACATATGTGACTTTAAAGAATGACACACCACTTATAAAGGACTTTAAACATGCTGTGATCAGCAAATGTCCTTGATATGATCTGACTTGGTACAAATCATCTCATTCCAGAGTATGTGAAAGCCAGAGCTCTCTGAATACTTATAAATGATGGTGTCAGATGTGCAGATGAGAGTTTCATTTGCATTACATTGTATTATTATACAGTATATGCGCTAAATAAACACAGCTAACAGGCTACTGCTAAAACTACAGTGCCAAAACCGTGAATAGGCAAAAAAACAAACACCAATATATCAGATATATACATTAAAAACTCATGTGGAAGAAATATAAGAGTAAATACATAAAGGATACTTAAATTTTTCCTCAATGGAAACTACATCATGTTGCTCTTTTTGACCACAACACGTCAAATAACTCTCAAATATCACTTAAATGCATATAAATCAACTCTATATTTTGGTTTAAATGCTTGAATATGATTTAGGCCACTTATTAAAGCTGTAAAAACACACCTACGCGAAGCTAATGCTAATCCTGTGACAGCACAAGTTCAGGTGTTTACACAGCGAATTCTGTACTAAACGTGTTTATATTTGTAATTATTTAAATCTGAGCATTTCGTAGAGCTATATGTATGTAATTAACTACCTTCTGGTTGTGGTCCGGGGGAAATTGACGGCTGTACTGGGCTGGTTAGGGTCAGTGAGGCGGTACCGCGTCTCTAGTTTCTAGTGTTTCCACTTCAGGTGGAAAGAGTGAGAGACCGGAAGTAGCTACGAAAGAATCGCTTCTAGTGTTTCCACTCTGCGTGGAGATCGTAAGCCACTGGAGGGCACTCCAATAACAATGTATTGTTATGAAACAACTATATTTAAAGGGTTAGTTCACCCAAAAATGAAAATAATGTCATTTATTACTCACCCTCATGCCGTTCCACACCCGTAAGACCTTCATTAATCTTCAGAACACAAATTAAGATATTTTTGATGAAATCCGATGGCTCAGTGAGGCCTGAGCAATGACATTTCCTCTCTCAAGATCCATTAATGTACTAAAAACATATTTAAATCAGTTCATGTGAGTACAGTGNACGGCTGTACTGGGCTGGTTAGGGTCAGTGAGGCGGTACCGCGTCTCTAGTTTCTAGTGTTTCCACTTCAGGTGGAAAGAGTGAGAGACCGGAAGTAGCTACGAAAGAATCGCTTCTAGTGTTTCCACTCTGCGTGGAGATCGTAAGCCACTGGAGGGCACTCCAATAACAATGTATTGTAATGAAACAACTATATTTAAAGGGTTAGTTCACCCAAAAATGAAAATAATGTCATTTATTACTCACCCTCATGCCGTTCCACACCCGTAAGACCTTCATTAATCTTCAGAACACAAATTAAGATATTTTTGTTGAAATCCGATAGCTCAGTGAGGCCTGAGCAATGACATTTCCCTCTCTCAAGATCCATTAATGTACTAAAAACATATTTAAATCAGTTCATGTGAGTACAGTGGTTCAATATTAATATTATTATATATTTGGTGTGCCAAAAAAAACAAAATAACGACTTATTTAGTGATGGCCGATTTCAAAACACTGCTTCAGGAAGCTTCGGAGCACAAATGAATCAGCGTGTCGAATCAGCGGTTCGGAGCGCCAAAGTCACGTGATTTCAGCAGTTTGACACGCGATCCGAATCATGATTCGACACGCTGATTCATAACGCTCCGATGCTTCATGAAGCAGTGTTTTGAAATCGTCCATCACTATATAAGTCGTTATTTTGTTTTTTTGGCGCACCAAATATATTATAATATTGAACCACTGTACTCACATGAACTGATTTAAATATGTTTTTAGTGCATTAATGGATCTTGAGAGAGGAAATGTCATTGCTCAGGCCTCACTGAGCCATCGGATTTCATCAAAAATATCTTAATTTGTGTTCTGAAGATTAATGAAGGTCTTACGGGTGTGGAACGACATGAGGGTGAGTAATGACATTATTTTCATTTTTGGGTGAAGTAATCAACAGATACCATATAATCTCCAGAACAGCAGAGGGCAGTAGAGACGGAAATGATCCGTTGCTTCGCCTTGTGCGCTTTTTTACACAAAACAGGAAAGGAATCTTCCATGTACGTTTGGAGGGGTAATTTGAAAAGTATATTTTAATCTGTTAAAAAAATATAATGTATGAAAATTAAATAATTTTCTTAATTTCCATTTTAATATATTTTATAGTCAAATAAATAGTAAAATATAATTTCTACTTTGTATATAAATGAAAAGCACACACTAACGTTGTTCAGTCTCCCCCCGTTACTGAGATGGTACAGGACAAGCGTTCAAACATTCGCGGTAAAAACACTTCCGCTGACAGACTTTGCCGTTCTTACTTAGTTTCTGATTGTTGTTGTTGTTTATGCAGATAATTATAGATAATTAAATTAACGTAAAGATGAGTAGGATGACGAAAACACTGAAAGCTGTTCAGCGGGAGCTAAAGGTGAGTGTCAGATGTTTATTGTTTGTTATATTTTTGACGCGTAACGTTAAAAGTACAAATATTTACATTATGTAATAACAAATATTTTTTTGTTATCTTTGTTTGATAAATAGTATTATATTAGTTTTATTAATATCATTTTATGTAATTCCAGAAACATTACACAATATTTTATTATAGTTATTGTGTATGATATATAATAGTAATATTACTAATATTAATATGACATACATTGTATAATATTGTATTGTAGTGTTTTATGTTTTTACTTGTAATTCATGAAACATAATATTAATATCAGCAATATTGTAATACAAATATTGTATTGTTGTTGAGATATAATATTTAATATTACTAATTTTAATATGACGTCTAATATTATGTATTGTTTTCTTTTGTTTTACTTTTAATTCCTGAAACATGTTTTAATACCACTAATATTTGTATTATATAAAAAAATATATATATATATAATATATAATGTATATATTATCGATGTTCTGATTTATAATGCAGCTTATAATACTACTAATAATAGGATATATGTAATATTAAACATTGTATAATATTGTATTGTCCTGAAATAAATAAAATCACCAATATTTATATTATCTAATGACAAATATGTTATTGTTGTTTATAATATTAAGTATAAAGTTGTATTATATATGTAATATTATACATGACTTGGGGTCTGAAGTAACGGATCATAATTTATGTATTGTATTATACTGTACATGCAATTACTATGCAATAATACACTCTTAAGTTTGGACACAGTTGACAGGATTTTATTTATTGTTGTTTATTTCTGTGTTTTTTAGAGTGCAAAACAGAACAATGATGGTACTGAGGAGTCTCCACGATCCCTGGACATTTCATCCATAGAGAAAGCCAGTTTCTTTCAGGGAGATCAGTATTCTCCTCATGGTATGACACTGGAAATCACCATCAATATAAGGACTGAAAACTGTTCTGTATAAATCCCAAAAGTGACTTTAGTGCGATTCCTGTTGTCTTCTGCAGGGAACCCGCTTCACAGCACGGCTTTAGAGGAAGATCTCAGTCCTGGACCAGAACAGAACCACAGGTCTGCTCCGGAGAAGACGGATCGGCCACGAGCTGGGAAGCCTGTGGAGACTCATAAGACTAAGAAAAAGGCCCAAACTATTTCTAAGGCCTTGAATAAGAACGACGCATCCAAGGAGAACCAGGAACCATCTGAGCCACCAAATCAAGGAGCAAAATCAGCAGTCAGGTAGAGTGTGATCCGGCCAGATCAGTGTGTTTCTGCTGTGGTTATGATCACCACAATAATGTAAAGTCTTTCTGTGTCATAGAAAAGCTAAAGGAAAACCTTTACCAACCATATCAGAGGATACAGACAAGAAAAGAACATCAGTCCCCACGAGCGCTGCGTCCAAGGTGAGCGTTTAAAGCATGAAACTGAAGTTACGTTAGTTGTTTCTTCCCGATGGGTGTCGTATATCCGAGGGTGGGGCAACCTGTCAGTCACATGAGATCCACCAATAGCAAACCACAACCATCCAATCAATTCCCCACGGACAAAATCAAGCCCCGCCCTACATTTGATCTTGTTCCAGAAGCGTTTCACTCGATATACATCACCACAGGGAAGAAAAGACTAGTGCAACTTCAGTTTAATGCTGACTTTAAAGTGTTAGTTCACCCAAAAATGAAAATTCTGTCATTTATTACTCACCCTCATGCCGTTCCACACCCGTAAGACCTTCGTTAATCTTCAGAACACAAATGAAGATATTTTTGTTGAAATCTGATGGCTCAGTGAGGCCTGAGCAATGACATTTCCTCTCTCAAGATCCATTAATGCACTAAAAACATATTTAACATATTTATAAAAACATATTCAGTTCATGTGAGTACAGTGGTTCAATATTAATATTATAAAGCGACGAGAATATTTTTGGTACGCCAAAAAAACAAAATAACGACTTATTTAGTGATGGCTGATTTCAAAACACTGCTTCAGGAAGCTTCGGAGCGTTATGAATCAGTGTGTCGAATCATGATTCGGAGCGCCAAAGTCACGTGATTTCAGCAGTTTGACACGCGATCCGAATCATGATTCGACACGCTGATTCATAACGCTCCGAAGCTTCCTGAAGCAGTGTTTTGAAATCGGCCATCACTATATAAGTCGTTATTTTGTTTTTTTGGCGCACCAAAAATATTCTCGTGGCTTTATAATATTAATATTGAACCACTGTACTCACATGAACTGATTTAAATATGTTTTTAGTACATTAATGGATCTTGAGAGAGGAAATGTCATTGCTCAGGCCTCACTGAGCCATCAGATTTCAACAAAAATATCTTAATTTGTGTTCCGAAGATTAACAAATGTCTTACGGGTGTGGAACGACATGAGGGTGAGTAATAAATGACAGAATTTTCATTTTGGGGTGAACTAACCCTTTAATGTATGGAAGATATGGAAAGGAGTTTATTTGGAATGCATGTTTTTATTTTTCCAGAAAGCTGGAAAAGGTCAGAAGTCAGCAAAAGAAACATCTGCAACCCCAGGAGTGGCTCAGAGACAGCAGAGGTCACCGCCGTCCTCAGAGGACCTGACAGATGAGGATGAAAGCTTTGTACGTCTCATGTTTTTAGCCATCTCTACACATACGATATGTGATATAATTGGCCTTAAATTCAGTGTTTTGTCCTTTTCAGCACCCAAGGATGGAGAAGTCCAAAGGGGCAAAGAGGAGATCTTCCAGTCAACGGCAGAGCGGACACAAACAGAAAAGGAAGTCTTTATCTTCATCAGGTACTAAACAAGTTGATTGTTGTTTTAAATGTTTAGTTGCTGAGAACAATGTTTTCAGACATAATTACTTTTATTAGGTATTTCCATATTTATTATTACATTAATATTTTCACATATTATTTTATTAGTATTTTCATATAGTATTGTTAATTTCCTATGACGGTCACATGGTGTGTTCACATAGCCATTGCCATTAAAGTCTAGAGTTTCATTCCATTCAGATGAAATTACAATTTAAAAAAAAAATCTAAACTTTTTGGTCAAAAGTGATCGAAGAGCACCAGAGGATTAATATTACTTGTAATATTATACAATGTATAATATTGTATTGTTTCCCTAAAACATATTAATACCACTGATACTTATATATAATTGTATGTACAATTATGCAATAATATGCACTTAACATTTTTTATTTATTCGATTTATTTTAAATGTGTGGTGTTTTTAATTTACATGCATCAAATGCTTTAATAGTGTGCAATAGAGCCTATTTGTACTTGTCTTGGTTTTGAAAGTATTTTTCCTGTACCTTTTCTCTATATGTGCTTATAAAAAATCTTTAAAAATATAGGTTGCCATTAGGGATGCACTGAAATTAAAATTATGGTCCAAAACCGAAAATTCAGCACTTGACCAAAAGCCAGAAACTGAGGAGGAAAAAAATAATTAATTAATTCATTAATCAAACTTATTTAAAAAGCTGTTTTGGCCAAGAATCTTCAGTAGCTGTTGTAAATGTTGTCAATCATCTCTGTGCTGGGAATGCATGATCTGATAAAATGTGTACCTTGAATGCAATGCAAATTGTTTTAGATAAAAGCGTCTGTTAAATGCATAAATCTCCAGAGACAGCTGGCCCCTCTAAAAAACCCAGAGATCTGAGAAGTCCAACTGATCTTGACGTGGTGCTCGATACTTTCCAGGAGATTGTCACTCAGTATAAGTACGTATATGATCAAATCACTCCCGTGTTTTTCTAATTAATAGAAGTCAAACTCTTAGATATTTGATTCTGGTTCTCCACAGGCAGACCATAACCTCTGACGCAGTCAAACGCTCCATCGACGCCGTCAGTCGCTCATTTGAGGAGCAGCTCTCTGAGATGGTGAGATTGATTTACGAGTCTTTTCATAGAAAATAAATGGAAGTGTTGCTGCTGTCATAATAATGATGAAAATGTGTCACTCGTTCATAGATCACAGCGACAAATGAACTCAAGAATGTGAAAAGAGAAAATAACAAGGTGATTCTTCATTATGTGACTCATCTGGTAAAGAACTTGAGCATTATTTAAAAAGCATCTTTGTTTTGAAGGCATTAAATGTGTTGTTTTCTCTTTCAGATTAATAGAGCTATTAATCAGAAGAGGACCAGGCTTGTGGAAGCCAGTAATGAACTCATTAAGTAAGCACTGACAAGTACAAAAACTAGATTTTATCTGCTCTTTTATACTCTGATGTCACAGCCAATTTGCAAAAACTGTGTGTTTACTTCATGGTAATGAAATCATAAGTTATATGTAGTAAGCAGGGTCATTATAGTTCACTAAAACTAAAAACATAAAAAAAAAAACTACAACAACAACAAAAAAAAACATTTTTTGTTACTTGAAATATTATAAACTTTAACTGAAATAAGATATAAAAAAAAAACTAAATTTATTTTATTTCAGCTAGTTGCCAACATTTCTCATTTTCATTTAGTTTAACTAAATGAAATAAAANNCTAAATGCACTAAAACTAAACTAAAAATGAAAAAAAAAAAATATATATATATATATAAAGATAGAGAGAGAGAGAACAAAAACTAATAAAAATAACAAAAACACAACAAAATTACTAAAACTTTAAAAGGAAAATGAAAACAGAAAATGTAAAAATGCAAACCAATTCAAAATATTACTAAAAACTATGATATATGGCAAAAATCATATTCACAATTGTTTTGGTCAATAATGAAATGAATATTTGACACGATTAGTTGTGATCAATATGCTCAATCTCAAAATGATCAAAACTGATGCTAGGCTAACTATAAGTAAGAAGTCCTCAAATAATTATTGAAGACAAGTAAAGAGTCAGTAATACAGTAAGAACAAAGAAACTAATTACAAACCAAAGGACCAATAAATACAATAGAACAAAAATGGTGCTCTTTTTTAGGAAGGCCTACAACAGAAATTGAATAAAGTAATAAGTCTTCAATGCATGAACGAAACATACTTTGATTCTTATTAAAGCTACTAAAGTTATTCAGTCAAGAGCAGAGAGTGATTTTCTCTTTGTCTTTTGATCAACATTAATGAGACGGCAGCAGGTTTATTAGGCTGCTGTCACTTTAAGACTGAATGCACAAAAATGATATACTGACACGCATCCGAGTATATCCCAACTGTTTGTGTTCACTTAAGAGCTATGACAGGTATTTTGACATATTTTTATGTTTAGGCATGAACCTAAAGCCCAAAGTATGAATCACGCAGCTCTAATATGTGGTCATTTAAATGGGTTTCCGGTCTCAGGGGAAAGACGAAGCTGAGGAACCTCCAGAAAGATCATGATGAGATGGAGCTGAGACTCAAAGCTCTGAGAGAAGGATCCTCTTTGATCGCCAGCCTGCAGGAGCTCAACAGAAAGTACCTGAAGCACCGCACGGCTCATCCGGAGGAAGTGGAAACGGTGAGGAAGTCTGCAGATGTTCAGTTTGGTGTTGATCCCTCATTCCTATTGAATTCTGTCCATGAACTTACCGTACAAGCAAACCATCTTGCCATTTTGTATGTGATTTGTGGGGTTTGTTGTGCTTCTGTCCTTTTCTCATTTAATTTTCCTCTTTTGTCTGACAGTATGGTCCGTCTTGTATGCCTGCCATGTTGATGGAAGCCAGGGGCATCATGGGAACAGAACATCAGCTAAAGACTGTTAATGACCATCTACAGCAGGTTTTAGATGAAACAGAAAATCCATAATCAACACACACTGTACAGCTCAACAAATAAACAATTTAATGGAATGGTACAGTTTGTCACACTATTTATTAGTTTTGGGAATTTATTGTAAATAAAGTGTGTGTGTGTGTGTGTGTGTGTGTGTGTGTGTGTGTGTGTGTGTGTGTGTGTGAGAGAGAGAGANAGAGGTGACTTATGAGGACATTCCCCATGTCCCCACTTTTCAAAAGGCTTATAAATCACACAGAATGAGTTTTTGTGAGAAAGTAAAAGTGTGCACAGTTTCCTGTGATGGTTAGGTTTAGGGGTAGGGGTAGTGTAGGGGGAGAGAAAATACGGTTTGTACAGTATAAAAACCATTACGCCTATGGAGAGTCCCAACTAAGATAGCAAAACAAACCTGAGTGTGTGTGTGTGTGTGTGTACTTAAACTCAATCTATTTCATTATCTTTAATACTGTGGGAGTCTTTAATTTAATCCCATTACATATTGTTTAAAGTCTTCTGAAAATATATTTGATTCTCATCACACAAAATCACAAATTAGAATCAGGAATATTTTCTTTTGTATTCCACCAAGAACAATAACTATTAGCGTCCACACCAGCTGACAATATTGTTCTGTTTATTCTGGGCGCAGCAGTTTTGTTGTCTGCCGCTTTAACCCTCTGGTGCTGTTTGGTCATTTTTGACCGAATTATTATATTAAATATGTTTTTTTTTTTTTTTTAATTGTTTACTTCATCAGAATGGTACGAAACTTGGTACAGGTTTTGGCCCTCGCTATGTGAACACAGAAAAGAAATCATGGACATGAAAGGTTAAATGGTCCTTAAAAAATAAGTCACACTTCACTTATTGTTCGCAGTCAAAAGTGAGCGCATTGGAAATGAATGGGAGACATCTAGTGGAAGCATTTGGTACTGCGGCCAAACAGTCTTACTGAAAGCTCATCTTTTGAGATATCAACCTCAAATTTGGAGCACAACTTGTTTAGATTTAAGGCTTTGATTTTTCTAACAGTTTTAGAGTAAAACATGTTTAGGAAAATACATATTTCATATAAAATTTAAAGATAGAATTTTTGTGTATTTTTCATAATAATAAACTTAAACTTCTATCTCACTTTTTAAACCTTTCTCACATCAGCAAAATTTACCTATTTTCTTTATGGTGGAAAAAGCTTCTTTGGATTATTAAAGTGTTTCTTCACACTAAGAAAAAAATTAATTTTTAATATTCCGAGTTTCCCTCTTGTAAAGGTGCATTTACGCCATGTCGGATTTACTGTAATTACAAGATTCCAACTTGTAAAAAGCGTTCATGTTCTAGTAGAACTCATAATTACAACTTGTAAACTCTGAATTTTCTGAGAGCTTCGACTTATACCAGTTGTACCACATGACTGCAGATTCATTTTGGCATCCATAGTGTTGACATAGATAGTCATAATTTTGAGGATGTGAACGGCTCTGAGTAGAAAATCATAGGTTGCTATCTCGTAATAAATATAACTTTGTTCTTGGAGTGTATTGTGTTGTCTGTGTATTCAAATCATGCCACAAAACTTCTCGCTAACGTCCCACAGTTTTTTGGCGATTCCATCATCTCTGGCCTCGGGCTTGACTTGCACCAGCTGACAGTCAGAAAAGTATCGTCCGCTCAGGTGCTCGATGTCCTCCTGCAGGGCGCAGTACAGCGTCGTCTGAGCGCCGGACACCGGGTCTGTCGCCCAGAACTTGCTGACGATGGCTTTGATAATACGAGTGTGCCATTCACTGATGTCACGGCCGAGCTCTGACCTTACTGACCCTGAACCAGATCAAACATGAAAAACAAACCGTTAGAAGAATGGAAATGGGTACTGATCTTTTAAGGCAAGACACCCAAGGTGAATACACTCTTAAAAATAAAAACATTTGGCATTGATGATTCCATAAAGAAACTTTAACATTCATGGGATCTTTACTGAAAAAAAAGTTATTTTGAGACTGTTCACTATAAGGTTCTTGAGGAACCAAAAATGATTCTTCTATGACATTGCTGCAAAAAAAAAAAAAAACTTTTTGGAACTTTATTTTTAAGAGTGCAAGAAATGTAACTAATAGATTTCACCATACTTCCCCAGTTAATTGATTAAATTAACTGAAAATAGGTTTTGTATTACAAGTTTTCTGAAATATTTAAATATGCAATTAAATTTGCACACATTTACAGAGCAGAAATCTTAAAAATGTATAACAATTGAACAGTTTGATTTTGTTGACATATTAGAGTTAAAAGTTTTTACAGAGGGAATTTGGATTTCTCTTTTCATCCCTTCATAAATCAGAAAAAAAAAACTGTCAACAGACAGAAAAAACAACATTTCACCATGTTTTTAGGAATGAAATGTTATATAAAATCAGACAAATGTTATATTAACAAACCCTTCTATAAAAACCTTCAGAATATAGATGGTAATAAAACTGTAAAATTGTGTATGTAAGTGCTGCTGAAGTGAAGAAAAAACTCACAGACTTTAAAGATATGTATTATTAAAAATAAAAATAAAAAAAGACTCATATAGAGAAAAAAAGATTTCTTTCCACTAGTCTGAAACAACACATTGTTAAAAGCCAAACATCTGAAATCGACCAGTGCATGGATTTGAAGAACAATGTTTTGGTCTGTAATGTCTTGCCATAGTATGATGTTTATTAGTAAATGATTGAGAGTTATTCAAAAGTGTTGACAGATAGTACTCACATATTGCACATTCTTATTGATCACTAACCTGGATGAAGGCTGTAGCATGTGACTTTGGTTCCCTCCAGTCTTTTGGCCAGTTCATGTGTGAAGAGCACATTACAGAGCTTGCTGTGGGTGTAGGCCCTGAATAAATCTGCGTCAGACGATCCCAGAGCGAGCCTCTTGTGTGTGTTGATGCACTCGAAATCAATAGTGCCCAGATCATGACCACAAGACGACACGTTGATCACCCTGCTTGGTGCACACTCCTTGAGACGCTCCAGCAGAAGATTGGTCAGCAGGAATGGACCGATGTGATTGACACCGAGGATCATCCCGAGGCCGTCTTCAGTGCGTCCTGGAGTGGCCAATGCTGGACAACACAGACACACACACACAAAACAACAGGTATCATTCATGATGTTAGTGGTCAAAAATTTGTTTTGCAAAAAATTTTGAAATATCTTTACAATATAAAACAGCTGTTTTCTATGTGAATATATAGTAAAGTGTAATTTATATCCAGTGATCAAAGCTGAATTTTTTCAGCATCATTACTCCAGTCTTCAGTGTCACATGATCCTTCAGAAATCATTCTAATATGATGATTTGCTGCTCAAGAAATAATTCTGATTATTATCAGTTGAAAAGACAATTAATGAAAAGGATGCACTAACCCGATCAAAATAGACAGTAACCTTTATTAAAAATGTAGCATTAAACTGCTAGTAGGACGCTTGTTGCTTTTTTATTTATTGCCTTTTTTGGTCCTTCTTTTTCTTTTAGTAATCACCGTAAATTAGATATCATTCAAAAGCTTAAAATCTCAAACCATTTTGAAATTGGACATTGCGTTACCATGGAAACGGTACTTTAAATCCTTTTTATTGGGCTCCTCCCCCTAGTGGGCGTTGTCATGTTTCATGTTACAACATTTATTTGAACTACTTTATAGTCAAAACTTTTCTAATCTTGACAAAACACATTGTTGGAAAATTCTGAATCTCAAGCTTCCATATTTGGTGTCTGTTTTGTGATAGAAGTGATATTTAGACAGAAATTGATTAATTTGTTACAGGAGAATGCATCAAATCAAATTTAATGGATAGTGGATGACACCCGGTGGCTATTTTTGGTACAATGCCTAAAAACAAAATTAAATTTTACTTCAAATTTGGAACACAACTTGGTTATACATATGGCTTTGATTTTATAGCAATTTTAGAGTTAAAAAAAAAGTTTGTAAAATATATATTTTATATAAAAAAAAAAATAGTACAGTACATTTGAAATACAGTACATTTAAACTTCTAACTTTTTCATACTTAAATTTTTTGAAGAGCTGTCAGTGAAGACACTGTGCATATGTCAAAGTTTTATGCTTAGGTTTAAGACTTGATCATGTTTGTTTTTTTCTAGACATTTTGTGGCCAGATATTACCTGCGTTATTGATGAGCAGGTCCAGTCTGGACTCGGCCTTCAGGAAGTTCTCAGCAAAAGAGCGGATGTTTTTCTGACTTCCAAGATCCAGTTGCATGAAGATCACACTCTCATTTCCAGTTTCCTATAAGGAAAATATTATAATGTTCCATCATTTACTAAGACAGTAGCCATTGACTATTTTTCCATTTTTTTTTTTTCATATTTTTCCATATTTTTTTTTACCAACATTCTTTAAAATAACTTATTTTGTGTTCAACAGAAGAACGAAACTCATACAGGTTTGTAACAACTTGAGGGTGAGTAAGTGATTTTTATTTTTGGGTGAACTATTCCTTTAAGTATACTTAGGTCGGGGCCGATAGCCTCGTGGGCAGCATGCTGACCCGGGTTCGTGTCTTGGCCCACTGACCATCCCAGATCCCGTCCGCCTCTCTCTCTCTCTCCCACTTTGCTTCCTGTCTGCTTACCATCCCATCATAGTGATGGCAAA
The DNA here is from genome assembly GCA_003731715.1 of Anabarilius grahami. Lineage (NCBI taxonomy): Eukaryota > Metazoa > Chordata > Actinopteri > Cypriniformes > Xenocyprididae > Anabarilius > Anabarilius grahami. The sequence continues at coordinate 1,672,391 of RJVU01052173.1, forward strand.
AATGCCAAATATAAACCTATACTCTAGCCCTTATAAAGTTTTTTGGGTATTTTAGACCCCAAACTGAAAGACATCTTTTCACAAGTATTTTTTTTCAGGTGGATTTATAATTAAATATTGTGAAATCACAATTATAACAATAAAAATTACTTTTCAAGTAGTTTTTCAAAATTTGTTATGAATCCAACTGAAAAATTATTGTGAAAAGACGTCTTACAGTTAGTCAAATAGTGGAGCTCTGCAGCCATTTACTGTTAAAAGCGATAGTTTTTTTTACTTTTAAAACTGCATTTTCCAAAAGAAGGACAAAAACCTTACATTAAACCATGTCAAATTATCCATGTTATCCCCATGAATGAAATTTAGAAATGTGGGTCTTTTATAAAGTGAATTTTACATAAAAAGCTGTTTTTGTATAAAAATATTTTTTAATTTATATAAATTAAAAAAATATGATAAATCCTCCAAAAACTGCCGAATGTGGCATAAAAACATTAATAAACAGAGTAAAATTACATTTGTTTAAAAAAAAAACAATTATTTTGTTACAAAATTAAATGTTGTTGCCTGGGGTCTGTGGAGACCCCAAAGACCCTGAGTGTACTTCACAAATGAAGACCGCACAAGGGCTAGAGATACTACCTGTGACAACTAGCCCCGGTGTTCCTCACACTCACCATCCTGAGTTCCCGCGCTGCTTCTTCTCCTCTCTGTTTGCTGCGGCAGGCCAGAATCACTCGGGCTCCTCTCACGGCCATCGCCGCCGCAGTCGCCTTCCCAATGCCAGTGTTTCCGCCTGTCAGACACACACAACACATGCAGGTATTATCTGATGGTCGGCACATGCAATATGTGTTCTGTGTTGTTTCAGCACAGAATCATAGCTTCAAGTATTTGCACTTGCTGAATCTTCCAATGCCTGCTCTCCACATTCACTGTATAGATCTGTCCTGTTCCTGAATGTCCAAAGCTGGTGTCTATTTTAATCTCATCTAAGGGATAAACATCTAGGAAGTTGAGCTTTGAAAACAACCTCGGAGAAATCTTGCATATTTCACCTACCCGTTACAATGACTGTTTTCCCATGTAGTTTGGCAGTGCCGGTGAAGGTCTTCCTCTGAACAAAAATCCTATGAGTAATAAAATATGCAACCAACAATAAACAGATAGAAAATCATTTTTGCAGTCAGAAGTGTTCGCCTCAAGCAGACACAGAAGCTGAATGAACTGTGCAGATTTCAAGTCACACCCGTTTTTAACTGCTGGAAAAGTCTGGAATGTGGGCGTTATATAATGATGATATCCGGATGATAAACTACGTTTACTCAGGCTCCTTACAATACAATGAAGTTAAAGAATCAGTGCAAAGTCACTTGTGTTTGTCCTCACCTTTCCTCCAGTTCGTATCTCACATAGCTTACAATACAATTAAAACAAGAACTTGCTGGACTGGATACCATTAACGATTACAACTTTATATATATTTGTCTGTAGTGTAATTAAGTTTACTCTTTGTTTCGTTAGTGCTGTTTGTTCAAAAGCAATGCAAAACTATATCATCATATGTGACAGCTACTTTTAGTTTATATCCTTTAAAGTGTTTGATATGTATAATTTCTTATCTATGACATTTATCAGTGACCTCGATCAGCAGGTTATGCATGTGTAAATGTGTGCAAGTTTAGATTCGTTTGAAAAAGCTCTTCAGCTCCTTTTTTCCATTCTAATAATGACGTTGCACGTTTCTGTGTCAGAGGTTTTCCTTCAGTTGTGAGCAAACAGTCCCGACAGCAAACTGTTCATAGTGATTAACCATCATCTCCATTAATTAGAGAGTCACTAATGAGTTTACTTTGTTGTTTGCCCGTTATATGATGCAGTGTTGGAGAGGGAGAGGCATAACATTATGAGCACCTTCCTAATATTGTGTTGGTCCTCCTTTTGCTGCCAAAACAGCTCTGACCCGTCGAGGCATGGACTCCTCTAGACCCCTGAAGGTGTGCTGTGGTCTCTGACACCAAGATGTTCGCAGCAGATCCTTTAAGTCCTGTAAGTTGTGAGGTGGAGCCTCCATGGATCGGACTAGTTTGTTCAGCACATCCCACAGATGCTCCATTGGATTGAGATCTGGGGAATTTGGAGGTCAAGTCAACACCTCAAACTCGTCGTTGTGCTCCTCAACCCATTCCTGAACCATTTTTGCTTTGTGGCAGGAGCATTATCCTGCTGAAAGAGGCCACAGCCACCAGGGAATACCGTTTCCATGAAAGGCTGTACATGGTCTGCAACAATGCTTAGGTAGGTGGTACGTGTCAAAGTAAGATCCACATGGATGGCAGGACCCAAGGTTTCCCAGCAGAACATTGCCCAAAGCATCACACTGCCTCCGCCGGCTTGCCTTCTTCCCATAGTGCATCCTGGTGCCATGTGTTCCCCAGGTAAGAGACGCACATGCACCCGGCCATCCACGTGATGTAAAAGAAAACGTGATTCATCAGTCCAGGACACCTTCTTCCATTGCTCCGTGGTCCAGTTCTGATGCTCACGTGTCCACTGTTGGCTCTTTCGGCGGTGGACAGGGGTCAGCATGGGCACTCTGACTGGTCTGCAGCTCCATACGCAACAAACTGATGCACTGTGTATTCTGACACCTTTCTATCAGAACCAGCATTAACTTCTGGAGCACTTTGAGCTACAGGAGCTCGTCTGTTGGATCGAACCACACGGGCCAGCCTTCGCTCCCCACGTGCATCAATGAGCCTCGACCGCCCATGACCCTGTCGCCGGTTCACCACTGTTGGAGCACTTTTGATAGAGACTGACCACTGCAGACCGGGAACACCCCACAAGAGCTGCAGTTTTGGAGATGCTCTGACCCAGTCATCTAGCTATCACAATTTGGTCCTTGTCAAACTTGCTCAAATCCTTACGCTTGCCCATTTTTCCTGCTTCTAAAATCAACTTCAAGGACAAAATGTTCACTTGCTGCCTGATATATCCACCCACTAACAGGTGCCGTGATGAAGAGATGATCAGTGTTATTCACTTCACCTGTCAGTGCTCATAATGTTATGGTATAATGTTATGCCTGATCGGTGTGTAGCTATATATATATAGACTGGGGGCAGTCGTGGCCTAATGGATAGAGTCTCGGACTTGTAACCCAAAGGTCATGGGTTCGAGTCTCAGGTCCGGCAGGGATTGTCGGTGAGGGGAGTGAATGTCCAGCGCTCTCCCCACCCTCAATACCACGACTGAGGTGAGACCCTTGAGCAAGGCACTGCCCAATGGCTGCCCACTGCTCCGGGTGTGTGTTCACGGTGTGTGTGTTCACTGCTGTGTGTGTGCACTTGGATGGGTTAAATGCAGAGCACAAATTCCGAGTATGGATCACCATACTTGGCCACATGTCACTTCACTTCACTTCACTTCTTATATACCCTCTCCAATTTACATACATATAGTGGGCAAAATATCCAGAGGGAATAGTTTTAATTTTAATGACCCTACAAGTTCGATTAAACCATTAAAATATGTGCAAAATTATATAGTAAATAAGGGGAATGGAAGGATAGAAAAAAAAAAAAGCTCAGGGAAAAGCATACATTGACTACAACATAATCATTTATTAATATTTTGTTGGTTCTGTCTTGTTTTTGCATGTGTTCATAATTTATCTGTATGACAGCTAAGCACAAATTGGCATGTTTGATATCGTTACTATCACAAATAAAACAACTGACTCTAAAAACTACAAAATCTTCAATCACATTTTAATTATATTTTAATAAAGGCTGAATATGTCAACTTTCCTAGGCAGGACATGACTTTTGGCTACTACTGTATAAATACATACACTAAAAAAAAATATTGAATGTTTTTATAAAAAATGCGGTATTTGTCCTAAAGTGTAATGTTACTGCGCATGCGTGAAATTTCGGATGTTGATGAGATGGCATGTGGGTGGAGCGACACTCTCACGGAACGTGACGTATGCGGAATTTATGTAATATTTATAAGTAGGCTTTTCATCTTCTGTGCTTTTGGTTTGAACCATGACTAGTTAAAACAACAACCTCGTTATCAAAACTATTTCATTTTCTCTTTCAGAGGGAAAGTACATCTGACAGCTCACCTGTAAGTTCTTTACTTTATTCCCATTACTGATCTCGTCTTTACTTTAGCTTTTTTACTGATCAGACCGAAAAGTTCTGAAAGTTTTGGAGTGTTTTTAATGACAGATGAAAGTGATTGTGTGTAAAAGAGAATCAATAAAGAGTTTGTGTTGTTTTGGAAATTCTGGTTAGTAACTTTATTTTCAGGTGGCTGGGGCAGTATAAGACTAAAACTTATAATTTATAAGTAGAAGAATAACATTAAACATCTTTCATAATGTGTTGTCTTGGGAACTTGCCAAACCTGTTGTTATAAAGGAAGAGTTTTTTATGAAGTGTCTTTGAAACCAGTTGTTTTTGACACAATTGAAAACATTTTTATGAATAGTCATAGTAACATCAGCAGTTAGATGTAAAAATCATCATTATGAGACTCTATACAGTGGGGGGGAAATGTGCTTGTGGTTTTAATATGACAAAATAAGAGAAAAAGGAAATAAAGCAGGATGTGAGCTATGACACAACATTTACAAAGAAACACTTATAGTAACTTACGCATAAATAGACGTTACGCCATACTGTATTTCTTTGCAAGAGAATGTGTCAATTTGACAATGCTTAATAAATAATACCTCTATAACATTTATAAAGATTGCTGGAAATGTAAAGCATTATTTTCTGTTTCTTTTGTTCCTTCAGTGACCATGTCGGACAGAAAACCTGTAGGTGAAGATACTGTGGACGCCAGACAAGTGAATGCACAAAAGTATGTGAGATTTTGATGAAAGTTGATTCTTTATAAACATAATTACAATAAACTGTAATATGATAGATTAGAACAAGCCATTATTGATTAAGGATTCACTGACAAAATCATCCAAAATGTTAATATTACGATTAATCATTTGAATAGTGCATATAAGCACAAAAGGTCAGCAAAAGGAACAAAATTAATATATTTAAAGGTGCAATATGTAAGAATTTTGCAGTAAAATATCCAAAAACCACTAGGCCAGTGTTATATATTTTGTTCACTTGAGTACTTACAATATCCCAAATGTTTCCAACTATTGGTAAATCGTGAGAAAATTGCAATTTTAAGGCTCCGGGACGTGTGAGGAGTCGCCTGACAATCGCGTCACACCCGCGTTACCCTCGGTTTCCGGTTTATTTTGTAGAAACCATGGAAACACCAAAGACGCTTTATTATATTACATGTTTTATTAGACAAGGGAACAACTGTTTTGATATATTTGTAGACAGAAAACATTTTTTTTTGTGAGTACCATGCTTTACCATGCCTCAGAAAAACACTATTTTGTCAAGTAGCTAACATAGCATAATCAGATGCAGCTTTATTTTTAGTAACAGTAATACTGAATTTTCTCCATCATACAATACGTTTTAAAATTAATTGCATGCCATTTATCAACACAAGCCATCCAGCATTTAATAGGATATTCTAAAATCTTACTGCAGTGTGTAACAGTGTCTCACAGCAGCCGCCGAGCGAACGCACAGAGTAACGTTATAACATCATTTTCAACACACTCAAATGTATCTAATATGATAAACAGAGCTGCGTTACCTCATACTCATGACCGGAAAAGCGGAAGCGGCNAAGGGAACAACTGTTTTGATATATTTGTAGACAGAAAACAATTTTTTTGCGAGTCCCATGCTTTACCATGCCTCAGAAAAACACTATTGTGTGAAGTAGCTAACATAACATAATCAGATGCAGCTTTATTTTTAGTAACAGTAATACTGAATTTTCTCCATCATACAATACGTTTTAAAATTAATTGCATGCCATTTATCAACACAAGCCATCCAGCATTTAATATGATATTGTAAAATCGATCTATCTTACTGCAGTGTGTAACAGTGTCTCACAGCAGCCGGCGAGCGAACGCACAGAGTAACTTATAACATCATTTTCAACACACTCAAATGTATCTAATATGATAAACAGAGCTGCGTAACCTCATACTCATGACCGGAAAAGCGGAAGCGGCGCCGGCGACTGGCATAATAAAAGTCCCGCTGCTCGTGAGGCGTGTGTTGCTCAATCGCTCCAGCTCCTCGTTCAGCTCCACAACACTCGCTCCTGCTCTGCTTCACACTACAGTAACGTTAATAATCGCATCCATGAACATGATTTCCTCCCGAGTCCTATCCTGATTGTTTCCACCGGCTGTGATGTGAAGACCTCATGTCCCAAGATTCCGCGCTCAAACTTGCCGTCATCAAGCCTTTGTTTTGAATAGACCTCTAGCGGCCTCTAGCGGACAGAAAAAATTACATATTGCACCTTTAAATGAAAAAATGTGGAAAAAATGACTCATATTTCAAAGAAAATACACACAAACACACATATGCCATTCATAGTTTTCAGTCACACCCAGGTGAAAAAAAAGTACATTTCTATAATGTACTTACTCTATTTTGTGCACTAATTTTGTACTTAATATACTAAAAAGTCTTCTTAAGAACATCTTAGTGTACTCAACTGTGCTATTTTGACTGAGACACCATGAAATATGAATTAAAATGTGCTTTGTGGTAGATTTTTCCCTACGCACCTGACTTAAGTTTACCTGGGTCGTCTCCTAATCGATGCCAATCGAATATGCTTTAATCACGGTGAGGTTAATCACCTCGTATCAATCACAGAGAATCCCAGCAGCAAAAAGAATACAACAGTTTATATAGGATAGGAGCATGGGAAAGCATTCTACAATATGATTGGTTCTTCATGTCAAACCCTTCTGTTACTAAGTAAAGCCAGATCTGACCAAATCATGTGTTTTTTAGTTAATTGGTTACTCAGTATCACGGGGCTGTTAGAGAAAGCTAGATAACTATCTAAATATAAGTTTCATTTCCACTTTTCTTATATTTGGACATGATTCAGACACACACTGACTTTGGTCCAAGTTTTGAGGACATTTAGGTTTCAAAAGCATATAAATGTTATTCCCGCAAAGAAAAATAAATATTGGTTATGATTAATTAAAAAATTCCATCACAGCTTTTAATATGCTGTCTCTGTATTTAAAACCTGTTAACTGTCACAGCCATTACATATTAAAAACCGTAATATTCTATACTAAACCTAAACTAATCTTGACAAACTATATATCATTTGAAAGCTTTGAATCTCTAGTTTTCATATTTGGTGACTGATTTTCGAAATAAATTACAAAGGAGCAGTATTTTATCAATTTGCAACAAGCATATTTCATACTCATAAGGCATGTTCAGACCTTTATTTTGAAATAGCGATGAACATGAAAAATCATTAAAGATTGGTTGAAACATGTTTGTTTTCATGCCAAGAGTTCAAAAGATAACATCCATTCAATTTTTTGAGGAAAAAAAGGTCTGAAAATGTTTTTAATAGAAAAAAAAAAACATTCTAATTGTTTATTAGAGGCTGAATTCATATCAAATTCTGCCAAACTTCCCATACTACTTCTATATAGGATGTCTACTTCATAAATTGTATGAAAATGATGGAAATATGTGGTTCAGATCACTCAAACCATATGGAAATGGAGGCGCCCTTATATGGTCACCAATGGAGCTTGGATGTCATCTAGTGAAAAAGTGTGGTACTGCACACAAACAATCTTACTGAAAGCTCATTTTTTGAGATATCAACCTGAAATTTTGAACACAACTTGCTCAGATTTTTGGCTTTGATTTCCTTGCAGTTTTAGAGTAAAACTTGTTTTGTAAAATATATATTTTATATAAAATATAAAATATTATTTTTTTACATTTTCATAAACTTAAACTTCTATAACTTTTTTTAACTTATATAAGTTATTTCACTTCTACAATAATCTACCAAATTTCATCTTTAAAACAAGACCAGCCTTATGTCTATACTCCAAAGTATTCTTAAATTACAACCATTTAAGTTTGGATAGTGCATTTTCTTGTCTAAAAAAAAAAGTGGGGGTGACAGTTAGCAGGTTAAAAAATGTATTTAGATACCACTTCTAGTACATTTGAACCCATAGTGTACTTTCTTGGTTTTCTCTGGAAAAACGCTTAATGAGAAACGATGTGTTGCTTTTATATTCTGAGTTCATCTGCACGCATGTTTATAGTATGCATCATCAATAAGGTGTATATTGAATTTGGTCTTTTAATGTCACTGTCTTGCCACATTAGTACTTAGTACAAACCTGGCGGTCAGTGGAGGAAAGCCTTGTTTTGTCCTCCAGGTGGGCGTTACTATAAGTGTGCGACGTCACGTGAATACTATGAATTCAGTTTAAGTTAAAGTTGGCATGAAACGGAAGTTGCAATCATCTTTTTTTCCCTATTGTGTCGTATATCGAGTGAAACGGCTTCACAAACAAGAACAAATGTAGGGCGGGGCTTGATTTTGTCTGTGAGGAATTGATTAGATGGTTGTGGTTTGCTATTGGTGGATCTCATGTGAGTGACAGATTGCCCCGCCCTCGCGCTAGTAAACTCTTATTACAAATTAATTATCTGTGCATATCATTATTGTTTTAATTTCACGTTCCTCATCATCTTGAATCAGAATATCTGTCACTCACATGAGATCCACCAATAGCAAACCACAACCATCTAATCGATTCCCCACAGACAAAATCAAGCCCCGCCCTACATTTGTTCTTGTTTGTGAAGCCGTTTCACTCGATATACGACACAACAGGGAAAAAAAGATGATTGCAACTTCCGTTTCATGCCAACTTTAACTTAGAAGAAACTTTCATCAACTTCACAATGCTAACTAACCAGTTTCTAAATGAGCACTTCCTGAATAATAATAATAATTTCCCCAATGAATCATAAAAGTCTTTGCTCTCGCAGGACTGATGGAGTCGTTCACGTAGATAAAGGAGTCGATCAAGTAGATGCCAAACCTCATTCAGATGTGTTTCAGTACAACATGAACTACAGCAGTGTGGGACAGTGTGTCGTCATCAACAACAAGAATTTCGTCAAAAAAACAGGTAATTAACCCAGACGGGTTCATCGGTTTAGTTCAGGCGTTTGTGCTCACATTATTCTCTTTTGAACAGGAATGGGAGTTCGTAACGGGACAGACCAGGATGTAAAGAATGTGATGGAGACCTTCTCAAAGCTGGGCTTCAAAGTCAAGATTAACAATGATCAAACGGTCTCACAGATGAAGGATTTGTTGACTAAAGGTAGGTTTTGCAGCAGTCACTGGTTACAGTAATTGAACGGGTCCGTCATAAACTCATGAAGTCTTCCGTCTTCAGTGTCTCAGGAGGATCACAGTCAGTCGGCCATGTTTGTGTGCGTGTTGTTGAGTCATGGAGACGATGGATTAATTTATGGCACAGATGACTGTATAGAGCTGAAGAAACTGTTCGAGTTTTTCAGAGGAGATCGCTGCACTTCACTGGTGGGAAAACCCAAACTTTTCTTCATTCAGGTGAGCGTCACATAATAGATAACATGCGTTAAGATGCATCAGAACTACGAAAAGTCCCAAACACTTTCATTGAGGGGGTCAAAAGCTTCATCCATTTAGGCATCTATCACTAACAATGCCTAGCTACTAGCTTAGGACATGTTAGCAATGTGTTAAATTATGCTAACAACATGCTAAATCATGCTAGCAACATGGTAAATCATAGAAAAAGCAAGAAAAATGCTAAATCATGTTAGCAACATGCTAATTTATGTTAGCAACATGCTAATTTATGTTAGCAACATGTGAAATATGCTAACAAATGTTAAATCATGTTTGCAACATTCTAAAACATATAAACAACATGTTAATTCATATTAGCAACATGCTAATCGTGCTAACAACATGCTAAAACATGCTAATTCATACTAGCAATGTTAATTAGTGTTAACAATGTGCTAAAAATGCTAATTCATGTTAGCAATGGTTTAAACATGTTAATTCATGATAGCAACATGCTAAATAATGCTATCTACATGTTTAAAACATGGTAATTCATGCTATCAAAATGTTAAATCATAGAAAAAAAACATAAATCATGTTAGTAAACATGTTCATTTATGTTAGCAACATGTTAAACATGCTAACAAATGTTAAATCATGTTAACAACATACTAATTCATGTTAGCAATATGCTAAAACATATTAGCAATATGCTAAAACATGCTAATTCATACCAGCAAAGTTAATTCATGTTAACAATGTCTTTAAAAATGCCAATTCATGTTAGAAATGGTTTAAACATGTTAATTCGTGATAGAAAAATGCTAAATCATGCTATCAACATGGTAAAACATGCTAGCAGAATGCTAGTTCTAACATTTTTAACATGTTAAAAATGCTTATTCATGCTAGCGATGTGTTAAAACATGTTTGCAAACATCCCAATTAATGCTAGCAATATGGTAAAACATGCTAGCAACATGTTAATTCATGTTAACAAAACATACCAATTTATGTTAACAGTGTGCTAAAACTTGCTAATTTATGCTAGTAGTGTGTTAAAACTTGCTACCAACATGATAACTAATGCTAGCAACATGTTAAAACATGCTACCAACATGCTAATTCATGTTAGCAATGTCTTTCTTTCTTTCTTTCTTTCTTTCAACTTCACTAAATTTAAAGCTTATAAAACTTTAAAAAGTTTGTCCCAATGAACTTTACTTTCTAGTTGATATACTATTTTAGTTTTTGTTAATATTTTGAATTAGACTTTATTTTTATACTTTCTTTTTTCACTTTAAAGGGTTAGTTCACCCAAAAATGAAATTTCTGTCATTAATTACTCACCCTCATGCCGTTCCACACCCATAAAACCTTCATTAATCTTCGGAACACAAATGAAGATATTTTTGTTGAAATCCAATGGCTCAGTGAGGCCTGAGCAATGACATTTCCTCTCTCAAGATCCATTAATGTACTAAAAACATATTTAAATCAGTTCATGTGAGTACAGTGGTTCAATATTAATATTATAAAGCGGCGAGAATATTTTTGGTGCGCCAAAAAAACTAAATAACTACTTATATAGTGATGGCAGATTTCAAAACACTGCTTCAGGAAGCTTTGGAGCATAATGAATCAGCGTATCGAATCAGCGATTCGGAGCGCCAAAGTCACGTGATTTCAGCAGTTTGACACGCGATCTGAATCATGATTCGACACAAAAGATTCATAACGCTCCGAAGCTTCCTGAAGCAGTGTTTTGAAATCGGCCATCACTATATAAGTCGTTATTTAGTTTTTTTG
>RJVU01052173.1:1684046-1695985 GCA_003731715.1 Anabarilius grahami
TTTCTCTATTGTTTTTTTGTTTTTTTTAATCAAAATTTTATTTAAATTTAATTTCCCATACCAGGAACATATATCAAAGTGGAAGGATAAGAAGGATATGTAGGATGTCATAAAAAGGGGGAAATGTAGGGTGTAAATTTGTATTAGTTGTTGTTTATTTAGTTTTAGTTGTTATAGTACTTCAAGTTAAACTAATTGAAAATGAATTAGCTGAAAATATGTTTGTTTTTTTAATATTTTATTTCATTTAATTTTTATTTTATTTCAAGTAATGAAAATGTCTTTTATATAATCCTGCTTGGTGAGATATGATCAAATTAATAAAAACTAAAAATATATTATTTTACAATTTTACATATTTTATTTTGTTTCAAGTAATGAAATTTTATTTTTTTAAATGTTTTTTGGGACATTTAAATAATTCCCGCCCAAAGCATACACAGAATAAAGGGGCGGGGCCTGGTTGAGTTAGTTAGTGTTGTGTGTTGAAACTGGTGGTTATTGTAAGGGGCGGGACATTTCCCGAATGACCAATCACAACACACTGCTCCAGCCGAAGACATTGTGCGTTTTTAGAAGGAGGGGCTTCAAAGAGGAAAATGAGGAAATAGAGAATATGAGGAAAATAATCAACATTCAAGCACGAAAACCTGTTCTAGTAGAGCACAAAAACAACATCAAGACTTTTTAATAGGTCATAATAAGTGTTCTTTAAGAGTGTAGCTTCAGTTGCTCTTTCACGGCTGTGTTTATCCTGTGTGTGTGTCTCCAGGCTTGCCGAGGCTCAGATCTGGACTCTGGCGTTGAGGCAGATGGTGAAAGTGATGGAGAAACACCGAGAATTCCTGTGGAGGCAGATTTCCTGTATGCATACTCCACTGCACCAGGTATCTAATGTCTTCCTCAATGGAATTTACTCACAGAACCAAATGCATTTTCTGTAACCAGTTTGTTTTCGTTCTGTCCTCAGGATATTACTCCTGGAGGAACGTCGCTTATGGTTCCTGGTTCATCACTTCGCTCTGTGAGATGCTGTCAAAATATGGCAAGCAACTGGAGATCATGCAGATCATGACACGTACCAACCACAAGGTGGCGCTGGATTTCGAATCCTCCTCCAATCTGCCAGGGTTTGGTGGCATGAAACAGATACCATGTATTGTATCTATGCTGACCAAAGAACTCTATTTCCATAAATAATTCATTGATGCACTTTATTTTACAGTATGTGCATGTACGTGTACTTACAGTGAACTTACCTAAGAAAGCACTGGGTAATATAAGGTAACTACATGGGTTAAGGTTTGGTTTAGGGGTAGGTTCAGGATTAGTACCTAGTTATTACCCAGTTATTGTAATTACTATAATAAGTACATAGTATGTGCATGGGGAACAGGACTGTAAAAAAGTGCTACGTAATTCATGTTTATTTTATTGATTATGTTGTAATGGGATAAAAACATTTTTAAAATCATTTTTATGCAGCAATTTAAAGTATTTAGTGATAGACTATAGTCAAAACTGGATGAAGGGACATAAAGGGAATTTAAGGGAAACACTGGATTTCAATGTACTATTATCTGATCATGAGTATTTGAAAATCACTAGTCTTTTTGTTGTGGTGTGTGACATGTTTACAGTGCTGGTTTTGAATGACAGCTCTTTTCTAATCTTTATATGCACATTTAGTCTGTCTGTCATCAATTGAGCCTTACCTGAATGTTTGCCTTGTTTTAAACCTTGCACATGAGTCTATGAAAGTTGCATTAAAGCATGAACTCACGATTCTGATCTGAATGTAAACATTAGCACAGTTTTTATTATGATAAACATTTTACTTTGGTATTTAATTTGTGTGTAATTAGCTTTGAGTTGAGCAAATACTGAAGACGAGAAAAATAAAAACAAGAAAAAGGGCTATTATATATATGTGTGTGTGTGTGTATATATATATATATAAAATCATAAATGTTTCTTGAGCAGCAAATCATCATATTAGAATGATTTCTGAAGGATCATGTGACACTGAAGACTGGAGTAATGATGCTGAAAATTCAGCTTTGATCACAGGAATAAATTACACTTTACTATATATTCACATAGAAAACAGCTGTTTTAAATTGTAATAATATTTCACTGTATTACTGTTTTGATTAAACAAATGCAGCCTTGGTGAGCAGAATAAAAAAAAATAAACAGATTTTTTATTTTTTATTTATTTAATCTATGAATGTTGATCAAAATGCAGCAGCTTAAATTACTTAATACAGCCAAAAGGTAAAAACTGAACAAGTTTTGCTTTAAAAAAACAGCTTTGAAAGATAGTGTATACAATGTCTAAATATGTAGAAAAACTGTGGCAACTTTCCAAGATGCTTAAAACAACTTGTGAAAGTGTAACTCAAAAAATGCTGTTTTAAAAGCAAAAGGTAGTAACATTAAATATGAATTCAGTTAATGTTTAATTATATATATATATAAAACACACACACACTACCACTCATAAGTTTTTAAACTGTAAGATTTTTTAAATGTTTAAAAAAAAAAGTTTTTTCTGCTCACCAAGGCTTCATTTATTTGATCCAAAATACAGTAAAAACAGTGAAATATTTGTACAATTTAAAACAACTGTTTTCTATGTAAATATATAGTAAACTATAGTTTATATCCAGTGATCAAAGCTGAATTTTCAGCATCATTACTCCAGTCTTCAGTGTCACATGATCCTTCAGAAATCATGATGATTTGCTGCTCAAGAAACATTTATTAATATTATCAATGTTGAAAACAGTTGTGCTGCTTTGGATTTTTATGGAAACGATGATACAATTTATTTTCCGGGATTATTTAATAAATAGAAAGTTCAAAAGAACAGCATTTATTTGAAATAGAAAGCTTTTGCAACATTATAAATGTCTTTACTGTCACTTTTGATCAACTTAATGCATCCTTGCTGAATAAAAGTATTAATTTCTTTAAAAAAAAAACTTACTGACCCCAAACTTATGAACAGTAGTGATAATGTTACAAGAGCTTTCTGTTTCAGATAAATGCTGTTATTTTGAACTTTCTATTCATCAAATAATCCTGAAAAGAAATTGTACACAACTGTTTTCAACATTGATAATAATCATAAATGTTTCTTAAGCATATTAGAATGATTTCTGAAGGATCATGTGACACTGAAGACTGGAGTAATGATGCTGAAAATTCAGCTTTGATCACTGGATATAAATTACACTTTACTATATATTCACATAGAAAACAAGTTATTTTAAATTGTAAAAATATTTCACAACTATTTCTATCACTAGTTTTGAAAACATTCTCAGTTTACAGCAGCTTGTTTTGTTCAAGCATATTGACATAATTCCTCTCCAAACTGCAGTCTTCACCACTGGGTGGCGCTCTGTTCTAAGATCAGCTGGGTGCTTAAAAACAAGGTGTGTTCCTGAGAAATGCTACAGAAAGCAGAACAACTCCCTGAAACCTTACCTTATTTCTGTTTCAGTCTTGTTTCTCGACTCTCTGTCAAGCTGTTTCCTTTTTGTGTTTGTTTAATTCAAAAATACATGCAGGGGGGGAAAACCTGGATGATTTAAGAAAATAAATTTGCTTTTAGAAATGCCTTTTGCAATTATAACACTCTAGTACAGACTGTGAGTCCAATGTATTATTTAAATGGGGTTTGTGTTGTTAGAGTTGGTGTGTTGCATCATACGCTGGGAGTCGCAGGGCTTGGCAGCAAAGATAAGATATGAGACTCAGTGTGTGTGTGTGTGTGTTTGTGTGTGTGTGTGTGTGTGTGGGTGGGTGGACAGACACTATGAGGATAGGATTGCACTTTAACTAACAACTTGCATTGCCTCTCTCATCTCTAGAGCTCAAGATTTTCTGGAAATCTCATTTCAGCTTCAGTGTTGGGCTGATCTAATAACCTATGTATAATTCAGTAGTGCACTAAATAAAAACAAAAAAAAACAAAACAAAAGATGAATGCAATGTTGAATACAGCAATACACAACATATGCATGTAAATATATGATATAATAGCCTAAATATCACAGCTGAACTCTCAGAAACATGAAACTTTTGTCAATTTTCCATTCACACACAACCAGCACTACAGTGTATCACATCTACACGTTGCAGCTTAAGTTTCTTTTCTGCCTGCTTCGCCTTTAAGAAGCAATAACGAAACAACGAGGAAGTGAAAATGAAATCGACTTTCGTATTTCAACCTGCAGCCAATGAGGAGAACAGTTTAAAAACTACTACGCCAAAGGCTTGGCTCATGAATATTTAGTAGGTCCGAAGACGTTGCTTGGGTTGAGCTCTCTGTAGCGTCCTTTAAATGTGAATTTCAACGTATTTGTTTGTTTTACATGTAGTATTGCGATATGCACTCAATCAAATATGTGACAGGTGCCAGTGATGTTAATACAAATAATAACAACATACAATAAAAAACCCAACAAGACATTGAATTGTATTTTCTCGCAATATATATAATATTCATGATCAATATAATATGAATTTTCCTTATAAAGTTCCTTGTTTCCCGTTTATTTTGCAAAAGAAACCCACTTACAAACAAATCTGCTTTTCAGCCAATCGGTGCGCGAACGTCTCGCTACGTAATTAATATTCATTAGCCATGACAGCGTTCATTCTTAACTCCCTCCCACTCGTATGCGCCCGCTCTGAGTGCCATCCAATCAGATCGCGAACGGCTCCCTGCGTCGTTAATATTAATGAAACAGAGCCTGCGCCTTAGTAGGATTTGTAAACACGAAGTAAGCGCACAACACACACTCGCACACACGCACACTGGGGATTTCCACCCAAGCGCTTGTTTCCTTCACTTGTTTTGCTTTCGATCTGAAGAGCGAAATCAAACCCATTTGACTTTTCGTTTTGTTATCGAAAACTACAAATTGTCAAGACTCTTCACAGACTATTTTGCTTTTATTCCCGGAGTGATTTCCACGCGTCGCAGGTAATAAATCTCATTTCCGCATGTATTTATGGGGCTCATATGAATATAAGTGGATGTTTATGCTGTAGGCCACGTAGAGTTGCTGGGGTGGGTGTAAAATCGAAAGTCATGGGGTGTTTGGATCCAATGGGAATCAAGGGATGTTTATTTTCACTTTTGAGTTCACTTGACAACACTAACACACTTATTTGGGGAGGTTGAAGTCAACTGGTTCAGTGTTCTGTGAGAATGATCGGGCCACACTGGACGCCACAATGTCATTTCACAGTAAGTACTGTGTAGAGCTAATGGACAACGTGTGTTTTATGATCACATTATGTTGTTGAGAAGTTTGCATGGACTTGTGGATATTGTTATTGCTGTTTTTGACTTACATGGACATGTAGAGGGTGTAACATGGGCACTGCAATGGAAAGTGTCTGTCATGAACTGGTGCACCAATATCTGCATCCAAATTCTGTCTGATAAGCTGGTAAAAATAGCTTGATATTCTCATAATAGCATAACCAAACACTAAAAACTAAAATTAATAGGGGTTCTTTAAGAAACAGTGCTTTTTAAAAAGTAAAATCGCATGCTATCCTTTTATGTTGGCACTAGATGATGGCAAAAGTCTAAAAATAGACAAATGTCCACAATTAAATATCCAATACATATTATGATGCATCCCTATTTGGGTTATGGTTTTGTGTTTTAAAAATATTGCTTTTGTATTCCTCATAATTCATATTCTCATGTTAGTAAGACTACAGTATTATGCACATTGCCTCTTGCACATCCCTGTGTATCTTAATATTTAAGACTACAGTTTACTTTCATGCACATTATTTTCCATTCTATATTTAATTCTACAGTATACATCTTTTTTTTATATTTTATTCTTATATATTTATTGTTTACTTTTATTTCATTCTTTCATAGCTATAGTTATGTATATTTTCATCTGTGTTGTATTCTTTAATAATTGCACTGTCCATGGAGCGGACCTAACTCTCATTTCACTGCTGGTTATATATGCTCTATATAAAAATCTTGAATCTTGAATCTAGTATACAGTGAAATGCATGTATGTTGTGATTGCCTTTGTTCACTCTCATTTCCCAATGGACCATAAAAGCTCAAAGGTCTAAACGGATAAACAGATGATTTTAAAATGCGAGTTTTCATTGTGATTAACTATAAACCTTTTTACGAGCTCAAATTGGTTAATCTGTAACTTGTGATTTGCACTTTGTGAAATGAAAACAGATCAAGAAGCATCAAGCGGTTTTGATGTCTGTCATCATCGTGCATGATCGACATTACAGGTTTAGCCACATGCACTCTTTCTTAGATAAACTCTCTCACACGAGCACATGAAACTTCACGTCTTCTGTTAGTGTTGACTCATGGACCACTTGCTCTCAATTCAGGAAAACCTAAAACCAATCATCTCATAATCATTTAGTTTGCTGTAACTTTCAGTAAATTGTGATTCAGATGGTATTCCCTGGTGGTTTGTTTTTAGAAATAGGGTTAAAGTTTGTCATCTTGCTTCCTGGATAGTCATGGAGGAATGTACAACCTGTTGAAGGAGGAAAAGTTGCTGTCAAACTTTTGACACATTCCAGACCCCTCTCTGTCTCTCTCTCTCTTTCTCTAGGCCAGCATGCCGGTAGAGAGAATGCGTATGAGGCCATGGTTGGAAGAGCAGATAAACTCATGTCAAATACCGGGTCTCAAATGGGTCAACAAGGTACTTTAACTGTGCAGCATTGTTTACACCATGAGCAAGATGCTGTTATTTGTGAAGCTTTTTGTCATTTGCAAGTGACTGTGTCCACATACGCAGGGTGTGTCTTGGCCTGTCACACATTTTGCATGTTCTTTGCCTGCAGGAGAAGAGAATATTCCAGATTCCATGGATGCATGCTGCGCGACACGGCTGGGACGTGGAGAAAGATGCTCCTCTCTTCCGAAACTGGGCCATTCATACAGGTGCAGTCAGCATGAAAAACGGTCATATATGCATGTAAACATAAACGCATATACTCATTTTATGAACAAAATATTGTGCTGGGCATTGACACAAATTTCATATTTTGATTCACAAGCTTGTGATTCAATTTCGATATTGATTAATTGGGGCCTATCTGGTACAGTATATAGCAAATTTCCTCAAGGAAAAAATCTAAGTTAATTTATTTTAATTTTTTTATTTCGAAAGAGACAGTGTACATTAATCAACATTCAGATAGATGTAAATATACCTAAGTTAGCCCAAAGGCTAATATAATGCTGTAAACTATACTGGGAACCCCATTTGTTACATCAGTATTATTAAAGATTCAAATTAAAGGTGCAGTAAGCAATTTCTGAGAAAAGCTGTTTGAAAGTTGATCTGGCCGAGCACAAAAACACACTTGTAGCCAATCAGCAGTAAAGGGCATGTCCACTCTAAATATTCACTCTGTTTCAACATTCCTTCTGATGTTCATTCATTTTTATTTGGTGCTGTGACTAGTAGTAAAGTGATGAGATGAGATGATTGGTTCACGTGATTGATCCTTGCTGCCGCTTGAACTGAGGCGCTACAGCATCTGTTACGCCACATTAAAGAACGCCAAAACAGTATTTATTATTGTTTGAATTTCGTAATAAAATTGACAGAATTTGAAAGCTGAGACTTTGTTTCACATCAGAAGTAACAACGCACAAAGATTATTGCAATTTATTGGACGAGAGGCACTACAAAACTTTGTTCATTCATCAACTGAATCAGCATAGACTGAAAGATCGATTCTTGGGATTTAAGAATCGATGTTGGTTTTTCAAAATGAGAATCAATTAAAATCGAGAAATTGATTTTATTTATTTTTTTTGCCCAGCCCTAGTAATTACCTTTTCAAAACTCACTGTCACAATGTGAGAATGCTGTTTTGCATTTGCCAAAACGATCTGAGTTGTTGTTGGCATGTTGCATTGTGGTTGCTTGGGAGTTCTGAATGGTTGCTGGGGTTTCTAGTTGGTTTCTAGGGTGTTCTGAGTGGATGCTAGATTTTCTTGTTGATTGCTTGGATATTCTGGTTTGGTGGTTGTTAGGACTTTACTGTTTGGTTGCTATTGTGGTTCTAGGTGGTTGCTAGAGTGTTCTGGGTGGTTGCTAGGGGTTAGCTAGATGGTTGCTAGGCTGTTCTGGGTGGTTATTAGTTGGGTGGTGGCTAGGGTATTCTTGGTGGATGCTATAGTTTTACTAGTTGATTGATAGGGTGTTCTGTAAGGATGCTTGGGTTTTACTAGTTTGTTGATAGGGTGTTCTGGGAGGATGCTAGGGTTTTACTAGTTGGTTGATAGGGTGTTCTGGAAGGATGATAGGGTTTACTAGTTGGTTGATAGGGTGTTCTGAGGACGCTAGGGTTTTACTAGTTGGTTGATAGGGTATTTTGGGAGGATGCTAGGGTTTTACTAGTTGGTTGATAGGGTGTTCTGGAAGGATGATAGGGTTTACTAGTTGGTTGATAGGGTGTTCTGGGAGGATGCTTGGGTTTTACTAGTTTGTTGATAGCGTGTTCTGGGAGGATGCTTGGGTTTTACTAGTTTGTTGATAGGGTGTTCTGTGGATGCTTGGGTTTTACTAGTTGGTTGATAGGGTGTTCTGTGAGGATGCTTGGGTTTTACTAGTTGGTTGATAGGGTGTTCTGGGAGGATGCTAAGGTTTTACTAGTTGGTTGATAGTGTGTTCTGGGAGGATGCTTGGGTTTTACTAGTTGGTTGATAGGGTGTTCTAGGAGGATGCTAGGGTTTTACTAGTTGGTTGATAGGGTGTTCTGGGAGGATGCTAGGGTTTTACTAGTAGGTTGATAGGGTGTTCTAGGAGGATGCTAGGGCTTTACTAGTTGGTTGATAGGGTGTTCTGGAAGGATGCTTGGGTTTACTAGTTGGTTGATAGGGTGTTCTGGGTGGATGCTAAGGTTTTACTAGTTGGTTGATAGGGTATTTTCGGAGGATGCTAGGGTTTTACTAGTTGGTTGATAGGGTATTTTGGGAGGATGCTAGGGCTTTACTAGTTGGTTGATAGGGTGTTCTGGGAGGATGCTTGGGTTTTACTAGTTGGTTGATAGGGTGTTCTGGGAGGATGCTAGGGTTTTACTAGTTGGTTAATAGGGTGTTTTGGAAGGATGCTAGGGTTTACTAGTTGGTTGATAGGGTGTTCTGGAAGGATGCTAGGGTTTACTAGTTGGTTGATAGGGTGTTTTGAAAGGATGCTAGGGTTTACTAGTTGGTTGATAGTGTGTTCTGGAAGGATGCTAGGGTTTACTAGTTGGTTGATAGGGTGTTCTGGAAGGATGCTAGGGTTTACTAGTTGGTTGATAGGGTGTTCTGGAAGGATGCTAGGGTTTACTAGTTGGTTGATAGTGTGTTCTGGGAGGATGCTAAGGTTTTACTAGTTGGTTGATAGGGTGTTCTGTGAGGATGCTTGGGTTTTACTAGTTTGTTGATAGGGTGTTCTGGAAGGATGATTGGGTTTACTAGTTTGTTGATAGGGTGTTCTGGAAGGATGATTGGGTTTACTAGTTTGTTGATAAGGTGTTCTGGGAGGATGCTTTATCAAGTCCAAAATGTCCAACACTACATGATGTATGTGATATTCTCATTCTTGTATATAGTTTGAGATTTTCCGCTTCGTTATTTTCATAATTAATGATGGCAATGCAAATCTAAAAAGATGAAGTGATCATGAAATCTCATTCTGTATTATAAGTGTATCCGGTTTTCCACTGCCATTTTTTTAGGTAAATATCAATCAGGTGACAAACCGGACCCCAAAACATGGAAGGCGAACTTCCGCTGTGCCATGAACTCCCTGCCTGACATAGAGGAGGTGAAAGACAAAAGTATCAAAAAGGGAACAAACGCCTTCAGAGTGTACAAGATGCTGTCAGCGTCTGAGAGGCATTCAAAAAGAGGTCAGTCGATAACACACATCCATACGGTCGCTAGCTATGTTTACATGGACACCTATTGTTTCATTCCAATTGATGAATCTGAACGTAGTGTTTACATGAGCACTAAATAAAGTGATTGGGTTGATGTGCACGTTTATATGTCACAAGCTTCTGATCGTAATTGATTTTTTGACATGCGCACACTGCACGAATATAGTTTCCCGCTGTTGGCACATACTAACCTTTCTCCTACATTGCCTCTTTTCTTTGTTTTATAGAACAGACTTAATTTTTATCTATTTCGGTTCAGACGATGAGCACACGAACCGTTGTGCCGTGCTGCTAGTATTTATCAAGCAGTAAAAGCGCCCTTTCCGTCGTCTGTGGATGAGAGTCCGAAACAAGGACTGGTGGGACATTGTCCTGCTCCACTTCACAGACGATGAGTGGAAAGAGAATTTCAGAATGACAGGACAATCATTTATGACACTTCATTCAACAACAAAAACAGCTCATTCCGTATGTCATTACGCCATTTTTACGTCATTGCACATGCGTGGTACTCTCCAGTTTCGGTTTTTAATCTGATCAAGTGTTTACATGTCCTTTGACAGGGTTACATGTAATTTTTCTATTCTGATTGTGCTTCTAGTCCGATTACAATCGGATTATTAGGGTCCATGTAAACGCAGCTACAGAGACGCACATTCATTTCATTCTGACATGCCTGGACATGATGATGTGGAGTTTAAAGACATTTCTCTGATCAAAGCAGGACCGGTTTGTTTAATCAAATCCAAGAGTGGTATATCACTGAGATAGAACTTAAACTACATTAAAATAATAAACTAGCTGACTAAGTTGCAACTAGCTGAAATAAAATAAGTTTATGTATTTTTTTTGCATTTTAATTTATTTGTTAATTTCTTTAAAATGTAATTAATTTCAAGTTATACTTCTTTTATGGATTTAGTTTTAGTTAACTATTATAATTCTGGTATGATTTCACTTAGTCTGCCTAAGTAACTGTAATTGATCTGTGTTTAAAAAAATAATGTGGTTAATATGTGAATGAAAGGTTAAATATGTGAATATATTTAGATCATAGTAATACTAGAATAAGTATCAAATTTACTACAAGTTATAGAGAATTCACTAGTTACTTAAACATCGTAATGTCCCTAAAATGGCTTCATTATCATATAATTCAACAAAGATAATTTCCTATTTTTGTTTTGATTTTGGGGTGAAAAAGGACATAAAATGGTGAAATATTCTTGACAGGTTTCTTGATATTTACTCTTTTCTGACATTTGTTTGCATGCATTGATCTAGATTTGTGTGTCTGTGTTTCTCAAAGGAAAAAAGAGAGGACTTGAAAAAGAAGAAAAGTTAAAGGTATGGACTCTCACTTTTGGGTGTATATTATTGTATGTGCCGTCAGAACAGCTTTAATAATGAAGGTTATTAGATTCAGCGATACTGATGTGTATGTACTGTGTGTTTACCGCAGCCGGTGCGACCGTGCCCTGTGCCTTCCAGTTGGGAAAACAGTAATGGCTCTTGTAAAACCCCAGTGACAGTCAAGCAGGAGGAGGATTACTATAGCACTGGTAGGTGAAGTTAATATCCTGCTCCGCCCTGCACACCTGTGCTCCGGTCATGTGAGGTAATTCAGGTGGAACCTGTTCTCAGTACAGCAAGAAAGGAGTTAGGATTTGAAACAGTATCTCTCTGTCACTCATTTTGTTTCTCAGACTAAAGCTAATGTGATATTCACTTTTCTACACCATCAGTTATTGATTTTCTAATGTTTAATCAACCAATAAATGACACCATTTTGATCAGTCTCTAAAGAACGGCATTTAACGACACCAATTCAACCAAATTACTTTTTACTTTTAAACTTTTTACTTAACTGCTATTCAAGTAAGTATTAAAAGTCATGCTTTTAAAGAAACTTAAAATACCTCTGAAACACTTGATGCGTGATTATTTTATTTTAGAGCTATTTT
>RJVU01052173.1:1696405-1706978 GCA_003731715.1 Anabarilius grahami
GTTATCTCTTTAAAAAAAGCATGACTTGTGGTTTGAGAGAATATGAAAGGGTCCTTGAAAACACAACAGCATTTTGTTCAGTGTTCAGTGCATTTTCCTCAGTCACTTGTTGCAAATACCCAGAATGCTTCAGGCTTCTCTCACAACATCCTCTCCTGTCCTAGTTCACATACATTATAAAACACACACAGCTGTTTGACTTTCTCTCGCGTTTCTCCAAAATCAAACATCTTGTAGACTTAAACTTCTTATGGCACTGAGTTTGACCTGTAGAATAAAAGTGGGATGTTTAATTCTCAGTCCAGCAGCCGTGTTTATATCGCCTACATGTTGTAAACAGTGTCTCACAATGGCGGCGGTTTGCATTATTAAAGAGCTTTTTGATTCGCCTTTAGCATTGAAATTGTGTGAATGGCTGGTGTTAAATGGAGAAAGTTGTCATTGGCAGATTGGGACATTTTTTTGGGCTAATGTCTGGGTCATATTTCACCATTTCTACATTCTGAGAAATGGTATTTCTTTTTTTTTAATTTTTTTTCTCTACCAAATTCCCATTTCAATACCATAATTTCATTAATTTTCATTAATGTAAATTGTACTATCCAGTATCCAGTACTATTTATTTTAGTTTTGTTATCAATGTATTAATATTTCAAATCCACTTATATTTTTAGTTTTCATCTTAATTTTAGTTAATTTTTTTGTAATTCATTGTGATTTTGTCATTTTAATAGTTTTTTTTTATATTTCAGTTTTAGTTTTTACTTATTTCCACTTAATAATTTTAGTGCTTAATTTCAGTTAACAGAAATGTTTTTAATAGTTATAGTTTTAGTTAATTAAAATCATCATGAATTATATTCAGTACAGCAAATGACATAAATACTGTACATATGCAATTCATGCAAAACATGTTTGTTTTTGTTTTTTTGTTTTTTTTGGTTATTTTTGGAGGTGAAATATGACCTGAACATGTTTTTGACAGGTTTTCACAAGATTCGTCCATTTACATTTGGGATGGGACATGGTCACATGGCACCTATCATTCTGTCATGAACCTGTTTATCCAGATCTCCTTGTTACGGTGTTTGTTTATTCACGTCCACTGTTCTCCTTCAAACTCAGTAACGCACACTATTGGGGTAAAAGGTGAGCTTTGTGTGTGTTTGTTTGATTTGTAAGTCAGCATTGATATGAGGTTTGTGATACACATTGAATTGGCACAGCAAAATGAACAGCAACGTAATTCATTTACAAAAAGCCTTTCAGCTGGTTAATTTGTTTTTAACCTTGTTTCCTCTGCATCATTTCATCACGGAGTCATGGGAAATGGAGTTCAGCTACATGGACCGGAGGGATTGCGTCCTGAGTGAAAAATGACACAGATCTGGCACACGCCCCTTTAAGAAACACGCACACTTCCCACTTCACTGTTCTCCATATTCACTCTCTCTTCCCTCTTCTCCTTCCTCAGAGGCTGATGGGCGGAGCCCTGCAGATGACCACCTGATCATCAACGATCTGCCTGACGTGTGTCAGACCATCGAGGTGGTGACGGAAAATGAGGAGCAGGCCGTGACCTCCAGCGACCTCTACCCTCTACAGATCTCCCCCGTCTCCTCGTATGGAGGTTGGTTAGACACATATACTTGCATCCCTTTAGTATGAAAGCTTGTTTCTGCCACAGAATATCAAAAAATAAAATAAAAAAGGTAATTGCGACTTTATATCTCACAATTCTGACTTTTTTCTCACAATTGTGAATTTATATCCCACATTTCTGACTTTTTTTGCAATTGCAAGTCCAAATTGCAAGATATTAACTAGTTTATATCTCACAATTCAGACTTTATAATTAGCAATTGCGAGTTTAAATCTCATAACTTGCAATACTGACTTTTTTAGTCAGAAAGTAAGTCAGAATTGCAAGATATAAACTCACAATTCAGACGTTTTTTTGCTGATTTATATCCCACAATTCTAACTTTTTCACAGTTGCAATTGCAAGTCCAAATTACAAGTTATAAAGTCTGAACTGCAAAATGTAAAGTCACAATTCTGACTTTTTTTCGCAACTGCAAGTTATAAAGTGCGAATTGCAAAATATAAACACAATTCTGAGGAAAAAAGTAATCTCTTAACTTTTTTCTATCATTTCAGACTTTATATCTCACAATTTGGACTTTATAACTAGCAATTCAGACTTTATCATTTGCAGTTGAAAGAAAACGTCAGAATTGCGTGATCAAAATTCACAATTGCAAGAAAAATTGCAAGAACTGCAAGTTATGAGATTTAAACTCGCAATTGTGAATTTTTATCACCCAATTCTGATGTTTTTTTTTCCAACTGTAAATGATAAAGTCTGAATTGCGAGATATAAGCTCACAATTCTGACTTTTTGAGGATTTATATCCCACCATTCGAATTTTTTTCACAGTTGCAATTGCAAGTCCAAATTGCAAGATATAAAGTAGTTTATATCTCGCAATTTGGACTTTATATCGCAATATATGGACTTTATATAGCAAATTGTGAGGATAAAAGGTCTCAATTACCTTTTTTATGTTTTTATTCCATGGCGGAAACAAGCTTCCATACTTCAGCCTTGACTATATTCATATTAATCCAGCATGGCCTTCAGAGCCTTACAACTTTTTGAATTTTGACGGTGTAATTTTGGACATTTCCACACATTGAACTGTGGCACTCATGCAGGAGGTGTGGGTTTGAATTTGGCCTGAGCCATGATGAAGCAATCCTGTTCTCCTCACCATTTCCTGAAGTATATCCACTTTTTAATCAATAGGAATTTCCAAACTTTGTTTGCTTTTCAGTGGCCTGTGGAAACTGATACCGGCGATTTAAACTTGATCTTGTTTGTAGGACTGTGCGTTTATTCACATGTGCGTTTCTTTTTCGATTTTGGCTCCCAACGAATATGAAAATATGATAATCGAGATAAAACAATTGTTGTGCACCATTCCGTTCCTTTCACTGTCGCTCTTCCTTAAAAGCCCAAATTTAACTTGCAAATCAGTAAAATCATGTAAAGGTGACTTTTGTCAAATGGGACATGCTTGGTATTAAAAAAAGAGTTATTAAAGGCGCAAAGTGAACTTTGAGCTTCAGGTGCACGCCTCAACGGTCAAATACACGCAATTATTTACGTAAATAAAGTTGGTGGTGTCCTAAGTGAACATAAACAGTTGAGAAAATAGAATGTGTATCAGTATATTGGATTCGTGCATCTCTTAAAGTGACAGCAGCCTAATAAACCTGCTGCCGTCTGTCATTAAAATTTAAATCAAACAACAAAAGACAAAGAAAATCACTCACTGCTCTTGACTGAATAACTTTAGTAGCTTTAATAAGTTTAATTCTTACAGTGAAGACTATGCTGTTTTATTTTACATTTTTTTATTCAATTTTTGTTGCAGTCTGTTAGCTGAGTTGCATAAAAACAAAGCACTGTTTGTTTCATTTGTATCTTTTTAGAAACAATCTTAGATCGAGTTACATTTACTTGAGAAGCAATACTACATTAGATATTAATTCTTGTTTTGTTAAAAAAAATAAAATAAAAAATAAAATTAAGTGATTTTATGCTTAAAAGTTAATTTTCTGACCTCATTGGCAAACTCACATTATTTTGATAAATATTTCAGAAAACAAGATTTAATATCTTAAATCACTGTACTTTTAAATTGTACAAGTAAATGTATCTTGATTTCAAGGATGTTTAGATATTTGTACTGGAAAACCAGTAGATAAGGTGTTTTAGTAAACAAAGGTACTACATTGGAAAAAACAATATTTACTTACTCAGTAAAATTCTTAAATCAAGATACGTTTACTTGAGAAGCAAAATGGCGTACTATATATAGTCTTGTTTATCAGAATTAAGTGAGTTTTGACAAAATTTCTGCAAATGAGGTCAGAAAAATAATCTTGTTTAAATTTTAAAGTTTATTTTTCTAACCTCATTGGCAATTTTTTCTTGTTTGAAACATCATTTACATCACTTCAAGTAATTTTGTTTCTCAAGTAAACGTATCTTGATTTGTGTTTAGATATTTGTACTAAGTATTTTTTGCAGTGTAACTGCTCTCCTTATTTGAGAAAAAGGTGTTAATTTGAAATCAGATTGCAAAATATACTCTTAAAGCATTTGACTTTCATCTTGAATCATGGTTTGAGGGGTTGAGATGTGTGCTGGCCGTGTGTGTTGGTCGTGTTGTTCAATGTCCATTAGAGATCAGCCCCTCTTCTCAAGGACACGCCGTCTGTGTCAATCCAGCCGTACCTCTGTACTGTAAGAGTTAATATGTAACGCTGAGGTGAGAACACATTCACTCTCTCACCTGCATGTGCTCGTCACTGATTATGTGATAAAGTCTGACCCACTTCGTGCAATAATGGAATTCACTTCGATAGCTAGATTTTACATTTTGCGAGTCACATTTGCTTGTGCAAAACTGCAGCTGCGTTTTAGTATTATTTATATACTATTATGGTGTTTATTAATATTTAGAATTTTATTTTTATATTATCAGTTTTAATTTAAGTAGAAGTTTTAGTGATTGTGTTTTTGCTTTTGTCTTTTTTTTTAGTTTTAATTTATTTTTATTTTGTTATGTTAGTACACAAAAAATCAAGCCTTTTTTAAGATTTACGCAATTTAATTAATAGTTAAATTCGATCAAATTGAAGTGAATAATCCTTACGTATTTTATTTGAATGCTATTAATTAAAGGTGCTCTGAGCGATCCTGGGTGGAGTAACTTTCTGTTGACGTTCGAAGTGTTGTCAAACAAAACAGAGGCTAGCTAGACCCTCCCTCCTTTTTTACAGTGTGTTCAGGGGACAGGCAGCTAGCGGATAGTGAGAAGATGTTTGCTGTATGTGACAAAAAATGTTTTGGCCTAAAAACGCGTGACATCACTTTAAATTGCGTATTTTTTTATGTACTTCAACTTTATTTTAGTTTAAGATATTTTTATTTCCAAGGCAACATTTCAATTTTTTTATTGAAGTGTTTTAAGTTTACATTTTTGATCTAATATTTATATTTTATTTCAGCTTTATTTCAGTTTCCAGAATTTTAACAGTTTTAGTTTTCGTTAACAATGACAACACTGGCGATGATGTTGTCATGCGGTTGTTGTGTTGTTATTTGGTTTTAAATTCGTTGCTATGCAGTTGCTAGGGTATTTTGGCAGGATTCTATGATATCCTTTATTGTAACTCTATGGGATTTTTTCGTCTATTTTATTGGCAAAAATCATGTCTAATTGAATATATTTAAAACTTTAATGTTAGGTGCGATTTTTAGGGAAAAATGTGTGATTTAGTTTTTTTAATGGAAGTTGCGCTCGTCTTTTCTTCTCTATTGTGTCGTATATCCAAGTGAAACGCTTCTCAAACAAGAACAAATGTAGGGCGGAGCTTGATTTTGTCTGTGGGGAATTGATTGGATGGTTGTGGTTTGCTATTGGTGGATCTCATGTGAGTGACAGGTTGCCCCGCCCTCGTCATCAGAGAAGAGAAGAGAAGAGAAGAGGGAGGGGAAGTTATTCTGATTCAAGATTACAAGTTTTTTGAATTTAAAAAAAAAATAATGTGCACAGATAAATCACTTTTATAAAAACCTCAAAAAAAAGAAAAGAATTGTCAGTGTTGATTTCATGGTGACTTTAATACTCTGGGTTTATTCCAATCCCTAACTGTAAATACGAGTAATAGTTATGCCTATATCTTAGCAAACTGTTTCCAACTATGGCACAGACCTGCTCTGAAACTCCTCTGCTGCTAAAAGCGTGAAGTGATCCAAGACCACAACACTACAAGATCCAAGCTCACTGTCACAGCATTTCCTTCTATAAGTGTTGCTGTTTTATCCTCTTCCCTGTGGGAGCTAGTTAGGAATAAGGAATGCAAACGACTTCCTAGAGTAGTTGAAAAATACTTTATTGTGTCCTTTATCTGCAGTGTTGTCTGCTTCGTGTTGAACGTGAGATGAACTCTGAGCATTGTTGGAATTGTGCGGCTTGGCTTATGAGAACTTATTTTATCAGCGTGAAATTTACCGTACAGTACCACTTGTCAATGTGTTTGCACACGGACGGGAATGTTGACTCATGTCCTGTTGTTCCGTGTTTTCCAATCAACAATCTTTTTTTTCCTCAGATGTGCCTGGGGCTGAAAGTGTGTGGTTTTTATGGCATGAAACATCTTGCTCAAGTATTGAGATATTCGTGGTAAACACAATGCCAGGCAAACAAAAAGCAAACTTTCTCCTGATATTTATGATTTATGTTGTCCGGGATCTCCACGACCCTCGGTGTGGAATTAAAAGAGCCCATATTATGCCCTTTTAAAAAGTCTTGATGTAGTTTTTGTGCTCTATTAGAGCAGGTTTTCATGCTTGAATGTTGATTATTTTCCTCATATTCTCCATTGTTGCAGCTCCTCTCTTCCCAGTCTGTCAGTAACGCTCTGTTTAGTTCCTGTCTCTATGAAGCCCCTCCTTCTGAAAAGCACAATGTGCTCTGATTGGTCGGCTGGAGCAGTGTGTTGTGATTGTTCATTTGGGAAATGTCCCGCCCCTTACCATAACCTCCAGTTTCAACACACTACTAAATAACTCAATCGGGCCCCGCCCCTTTATTCTGCGTATGAATTATTTAAATGAGAAATATTGTGACATGTTTGTTCCCGTAAGAAAACTCAAGACTACAATGGAGGCGTTGCTCAAAGATGAAGGTGATAAAAGCATGATAGGTCCTCTTTAAACTAGATTTCCTCATCTGAAATAATGACTAACTCTGAGGATACTGTATCTCTTAGTCAGTAATCGGTTTAATCAGTTAAAACTTTCAAAGGGTTAAATATCCAAGCTGTACAAACAATTGAGAATTTTTTCATCCGATGATCCCATGCTTTGTTTCATCCACCCATACACAATAACCTGTCTGTCAGGAAATCCCAGATGAATCAGTCTGACCACTTTTCTTTCTCTCCGTCTTCCAGCAGAGAGCGATACAGACAGCGCCAGTGAGGAAGACTCCAAAGAGGTATGTGCAAAACCCATCCAAACTATTTCCCTTTGCGGAGCTGAACAGGTTTAGACACAGAATAGGCTGATAGTGATAGAGTGATAGTGGCCAAAAAAAAGGACTTAAAGAAGAGTGCTTTTAATGGGTGTGTACAAACAATTCCCAGAATTCTTTTGTATACATGTTTGTTTGTTTATTGCAACGGTTTCAGGGGAGTGAAGAACTGAATTGTGGTTCTCCTACAAAAAACATACTCTAAGACAGCATTAACACACGCCAACATGTGGGGGATTTCAGCAGTCACTCCTACTAGCCACTTTGGCGGGTTAAATTTTACTTTATATATAGCCTAAATATAAATTTTTTCAATTGCAGTCTTTTAAAAAGGCATCTGAAATATTAAACCGAGCAATGCTGTCAAAAATATCAATTTTCGATTGATCTGAAACGCTTCCTTTACTCATTTTCCACAGAATAGACACACGACACCAGCTGCTCTTTATCTCTCTCTCTCATCTCTCTGACGAGTTACACACAAACTGCCTCGTTTCATTTAATCCGGATGAATATTGTTGGTGTTACAGGGCTTGAATTTCGGCGTGGGATTGCACGTATTGCACATAATTTTACTCATTCCCGCAGATTTTGTTCTCACACCCACGTAAAGCCGCCTCTCAGTACTAAATTGAGTTCTTTTATCGCTGCTTATTGCACTTAAACAGTCAAATACACACAAAATAATGTCAAAAAATTCCAGTCTTGGCGAATATTCATGTAAACAGTCAGTTATGTTTGAAGTGAACGTAAACAGTTGAGAAAGAAAATGCATGTGTAACAGTATAATGGATCAGTGCATCAGCTCTTAAAGTGACAGCAGCCTAATAAACCTGCTGCCAAATTATGAGATGATATTAAAAATATCAGTATAACAGTTTTTCCCCACGGAATCACTGTCAAAATTGTGGCCAGTGAAAATGCTGAGTGGCTAGTGACTTTGGAAAACCACTAGACACAGTGACTGCTGAGCAAAAAAGCCCTGTATGATAGTATGCAAATCTTGATTTTATTCCACACAGCGTCTGAATTTACTTAAAGTCAGCATGAAATGGAAATTGCTCTCATCTTTTCTTCCCTATTGTGACGTATATTGAGTGAAACGGCTTCTGGAACAAGATCAAATGTAGGGCGGGACTTGATTTTGTCTGTGAGGAATTGATTGGATGGTTGTGGTTTGCTATTGGTGGATCTCATGTGAGTGACAGGTTGCTCCGCCCCCGTCATCAGAGAACAGAAGAGATGTCGCTGCAAGAGGGAGGAGAAGATTTTCTGATTCAAGATTACGAGAAACATTAATTTTAAAAAAATGTGCGCGGATAAATCATTTTTCCATTATTCCAAAAAAAAAAAAAATGCAAGAGTTTGAGAAGAATCTTACTGTGAATGTTAGTGTTTGCATGTTCAGTGTGATAGCTCTATCGCCCTCTTGTACTGAAGTATGCATGTTAATATACAGCACCACATGCCAAAAATGAGCTTTTGCATATGTGCGTAGAGTATGTTTCTGGCCTAACATGCATGAAGAGCACTGATCCAGAGTCTGTAAAAGGGTTTTTTGTGGCCTTGGAATTGTGCAGAGCAAGTTTTTCGCAGGCTGTTTTCTGAGTCTGCAACTCTGGGGGTTAAATTTGTCAAACGCTGTCAGTGCTTGTTCAAGTGTTTGCTCAGGCTATTCCAGTATAGTAAGATTACTGGAATTTGTCAGATAGTCTAACAAATCTTGTTCACTTTGGCTTCTTGTGCGATCAGTCCTGGCCTGTGATGCTCTCTGAGCGATGTCGCAGCTGTTTTTGAGTAAACTAGTCTTGGGGGTCATTTCCTGAGTGTACTGTTTTGTAATTAGTCTTGTACAAACGTGCCAGATCTATATAAATCAACTCTACCGTACTATATAAATCTGTTTTGGTGCTCACAAACAAACAAGCATTTTAACCTTAACCTTTTTTGATGCAGAAAACCTGTTATATTTTGCAAAACAATTTATTGTAAAAGTGCATTTTAAGCCTGATCTATAATAATATGCGTAACGTACTTTATTAATGTATTTACAAACTTTGTGCATAATTAATGATTTCGTTTAATGCATTCACAATGCAAAACATTGCAGTGTCATATACAGTAGTGGGCAAAAGTGAGGGGATATTTGTTTTTAATGACCCTACAAGTTTGATTAATCAATTAAAATAAGAGGAAAATATTTAATATTTTTTAAATATTGGAAGAACAAAACATTAAACTTGGTTAAGGTATTTATCTGACAAAAATATTAGGCAAAAAAGGCTTTATTTTACTATGCAAAACAAAAAAGCATTAATTTGACTACAACATAATCGGTTATTAATATTTTGTTGGTTCTTTCATGTTTTTGCATGTGTTTATAATTTCTCCATATGACAGCCTGGACCAAAATTATGTCCCGCACAATTTGGCATGTTTCATTGCGTTATTATCACAAATAAAACAATCGACTCCAAGCACAACTGAGCAATATGCTTACAAAATCTTTAATAATATTTGAATAAATGGTGACGATGTCAGTTTTCCTCGGCCGGACGTCACTTTTGCCCTGTACTTGTGCATTTGAATTTGACCTAATTCCTTTTAACATTATTTGCTACTTGCAAACTCAAATAAAGATGCATTTAATGGAAGGGATGTGATTATTGCATTTAATTGGACAAGATGAGTCATCAATATTTTGGTCTGTATTTAAATCCATACAGTAGATCTGCTAAAATATTTTTTGAGTAGAATATAGATGTGATCAAAGCTACAGACATTGACTAAAAGCCACAAAAAAATAACTATTTTAAAGGTCTTGTGATTTAATGTTTCATGCCTGAAAGATTGTGGCTTTTCCTAGTTCCTGTTTGCAAGCGCACAGTATCTGTCCACACATGCAAGTTCCAGTGTGCATATGGGTAAATGTTACATGTTAGATACGCTCAACCCCCTGTTTTCGGTTCCTGTACCTCAGAATTCTGATGCAAAACAAGACGGGAGGGGAAAAAAAGAGAAAGAGCAAACGGTGACGTGAGGTTTCTCGCTGATTCCGGCAAACGTCCCGCGGCTTGTTAGAAAACTGTTGAAATGGAAAGATAGAATCTCTGATTCACCCGTTGTAGCCGTAGAGGACCATCGTCAGCTTTCACAGGCTGATTAAAATGTCATTTAGGCTTTGAGCGGGGGGAATTTTGCTTCACCTGCAAAAGCACAAACTTCACAGCAGGATAAAACAGCCACAAAACTGTGACATTTGGACACATATGACTGAAATGTTTCTCATACAAATCTTTTAATTAAATTGTACCTCTTTTAGTTTATTAGGTATCTAACAAAAGCAAATAAATATTTAGAAATTGATAAAAGTAA
This sequence comes from Anabarilius grahami, assembly GCA_003731715.1. Classification (NCBI taxonomy): domain Eukaryota; kingdom Metazoa; phylum Chordata; class Actinopteri; order Cypriniformes; family Xenocyprididae; genus Anabarilius; species Anabarilius grahami. The sequence continues at coordinate 1,706,893 of RJVU01052173.1, forward strand.
AGAGAGAAAAAAAATTACTTAATTTACTGATATTTACTGTATATTGTCACATATAAAGAATAAAATTACCAACCGAGGGCAGAAAG
>RJVU01052173.1:1721414-1738176 GCA_003731715.1 Anabarilius grahami
CACTGATGTGTTTGTGTGTGTATATATATATATATATATATATACAGTACAGTCCAAAAGTTTGGAACCACTAAGATTTTTAATGTTTTTAAAAGAAGTTTCGTCTGCTCACCAAGGCTACATTTATTTAATTAAAAATACAGTAAAAACAGTAATATTGTGAAATATTATTACAATTTAAAATAACTGTGTACTATTTAAATATATTTCACAAAGTAATTTATTCCTGTGATCAAAGCTGAATTTTCAGCATCATTACTCCAGTCTTCAGTGTCACATGATCCTTCAGAAATCATTCTAATATGATGATTTGCTGCTCAATAAACATTTATGATTATTTTCAATGTTGAAAACAGTTGTGTACTTTTTTTTTCAGGATTCCTTGTTGAATAGAAAGTTCAAAAGAACAGCATTTATCTGAAATACAAAGCTTCTGTAGCATTATACACTACCGTTCAAAAGTTTGGGGTCAGTAAGAATTTTTATTTTAATTTTTTTGAAAAGAAATTAAAGAAATTAATACTTTTATTCAACAGCGATGCATTAAATCAATCAAAAGTGGCAGTAAAGACATTTATAATGTTACAAAAGATTAGATTTCAGATAAACACTGTTCTTTTGAACTTTCTATTCATCAAATAATCCTGAAAAAAAATATTGTACACAAATATTTTGTACAATTGTACACATTAAATGTTTCTTGAGCAGCAGATCAGCATATTAGAATGATTTCTGAAGGATCATGTGACACTGAAGACTGGAGTAATGATGCTGAAAATTCAGCTTTGCATCACAGGAATAAATTACTTTGTCAAATATATTTAAATAGTACACAGTTATTTTAAATTGTAATAATATTTCACAATATTACTGTTTTTTACTGTATTTTTAATTAAATAAATGTAGCCTTGGTGAGCAGACGAAACTTCTTTTAAAAACATTAAAAATCTTAGTGGTTCCAAACTTTTGGACTGTACTGTATATATAACACGATACAAAAAATAACATTGAAATCGCGCTTCAACGCGATTCTTAGTGAGATTATGATTATGATGGGTTTTTTTTTATGCGCAGCTTGTCAATGAAGTATGGCTCCAAATGCTAATCCATCTGAAAGCACTGCGAGATTGAGTCGCTTATAATGTACATTCAAAAATCAGCACGCGTCAAACATCTTTCCAGACATCAGAAGCATTTATTAACACCTTGTCCAACAAAAGACAACATTTAATAACATGTTTTTACTCCAAACTCACTTCATAACGACAGTTGAGCGTCCTTCTGTGAGATGATGTGGCTTCTTACACAGAATAAGGCAGTCGTGTGTTTATTAGTCATGTTTAATTAATCAAAGCGTTTCAATCTTTTGTTTATTCAGCTACAGTGATAGTATGATGCCCATAGGGATTTCCTGGGCTGCGTTCCACTCCACTTTTAGACATGCACTCGCAAACTTCCCTAAGCACTTCCCCTCGGGGGAATCCCTGCCGCCATTTTGAAGTGCGTTCCACTTCGTGAAGTGGACGAGGGAAGTTTATATGGACAGACCCTTGTCCCCTCGATTTTGACTGAGGGAGTGAGTCTACTTCATATGTACACTTCAGGCAGCTCCATATACCACAATGCAACATGATTGTGACATCACCAATCACGAATTTAATTTGCCCCACTCTATGATATATTAATTAATTTATTTTTTTTTTACATTTAAAACAACCCAAACACACCTATATACACATAGAATGCTGCATTAAACAATTTCGTAAGGGAAAAATTTAATAATAAATCAACTACATAGACATAGATAGATCATAGACTATCAAGAGCTTAGGATGTTCTAATTCAGCCCAAGGTTCCGCCAGTAGTGGGCACTCATGCAACGTAAGCAATGACGTACATCTGAGTTAACGAGAGGGAAGGGCATAAAAAAACAAACTGGCGGTGTGTTCCAAATGGGATATATCACTCTCTGAAGAGCACTTCAGAGTGAAAATAATCATGGCCGCCATGTTGAAGGGTCGTTCCAAACCGAAGTGCTTAAAACTGGCCACTTCGAAGGGTACAACTGATGGACACTTCGGGCCCCCATGATCCTTTGCACAGGGAAGTTGTTTGGCGTCACAGAATAGGTACAGGAGGCTCGGAGTTCGATTTTACCTATAAATGTATTTTTCTATACTACTGTAATATGTATACGAGTTATATTTGGTACATTATTATGGTCAAAATGACATTGTACTTCAACAAAAATACTTTACAGCTCTCTTTATCAGTCCATATAAATGTTTAACATTCATAGATACAATATACAATATGGTGCGATAAACCAAAAATAAATAAATAAACTAACGTTAAACAAAAGGCGCAGCTTGCACAAGCTTCCTCCTTGATTGTCTCTTTAAGATGACGCAGAATTGCATTCCAAAAAAAGAGTTTTTTTGACCCCTAAACCCTTCATCCCTTTGAAGCTCTCACTCCTGAGGGTAAACCCTTTGAAGGGATTAGGGCATAGGGATGAGCCCTTCCGAATGGAACGCAGGGTGGAATGCAGCCCTGGAATGACACGTGTTATCTACTTCTGCAGCAGGGCATATTTTAGAGTTTCTGCGCAAGAGCGCCCTCTGGCTTTTAGATGAAGAAGCATTTATTACTGATCACAGAGCCATACAGCTCTGACAAGCTGCGCATAAAATAATCACAGATGAATCGTGCAGCCCTAATATATATATATATATATATACACTCACCTAAAGGATTTTTAGGAACACCTGTTCAATTTCTCATTAATGCAATTATCTAATCAACCAATCACATGGCAGTTGCTTCAATGCATTTAGGGGTGTGGTCCTGGTCAAGACAATCTCCTGAACTCCAAACTGAATGTCAGAATGGGAAAGAAAGGTGATTTAAGCAATTTTGAGCGTGGCATGGTTGTTGGTGCCAGACGGGCCGGTCTGAGTATTTCACCATCTGCTCAGTTACTGGGATTTTCACGCACAACCATTTCTAGGGTTTACAAAGAATGGTGTGAAAAGGGAAAAACATCCAGTATGCGGCAGTCCTGTGGGCCAAAATGCCTTGTTGATGCTAGAGGTCAGAGGAGAATGGGCCGACTGATTCAAGCTGATAGAAGAGCAACTTTGACTGAAATAACCACTCGTTACAACCGAGGTATGCAGCAAAGCATTTGTGAAGCCACAACACGCACAACCTTCAGGCGGATGGGCTACAACAGCAGAAGACCCCACCGGGTACCACTCATCTCCACTACAAATAGGAAAAAGAGGCTACAATTTGCACGAGCTCACCAAAATTGGACAGTTGAAGACTGGAAAAATGTTGCCTGGTCTGATGAGTCTCGATTTCTGTTGAGACATTCAGATGGGAGTCAGAATTTGGCGTAAACAGAATGAGAACATGGATCCATCATGCCTTGTTACCACTGTGCAGGCTGGTGGTGGTGGTGTAATGGTGTGGGGGATGTTTTCTCGGCACACTTTAAGCCCCTTAGTGCCAATTGGGCATCGTTTAAATGCCACGGCCTACCTGAGCATTGTTTCTGACCATGTCCATCCCTTTATGACCACCATGTACCCATCCTCTGATGGCTACTTCCAGCAGGATAATGCACCATGTCACAAAGCTCGAATCATTTCAAATTGGTTTCTTGAACATGACAATGAGTTCACTGTACTAAAATGGCCCCCACAGTCACCAGATCTCAACCCAATAGAGCATCTTTGGGATGTGGTGGAACGGGAGCTTCGTGCCCTGGATGTGCATCCCACAAATCTCCATCAACTGCAAGATGCTATCCTATCAATATGGGCCAACATTTCTAAAGAATGCTTTCAGCACCTTGTTGAATCAATGCCACGTAGAATTAAGGCAGTTCTGAAGGCGAAAGGGGGTCAAACACAGTATTAGTAGGCTATGGTGTTCCTAATAATCCTTTAGGTGAGTGTATATATATTAGTCAAACCAAAAATTATTCAGACGTTTTCGATATTTTTGATATATTTTTACTAGTGGGTGCAGGACACTATAGTTCATTTATGTAAGTATATATATATATATATAGTCCAAAACATGTTTTACTCTACTCAAAGCAATATATATAAAGAAGTTAAGTACCAAATTTGAGGTTGGTATCTTAAAAAATGAGCTTTCAGTAAGATTTAGTTTGGCCGCAGTACCAAACGTTTTCCACTAGATGCAATTCGCTTCCCATTCATTTCCAAAGCGCTTATTTTTGACCGCAAACAATACAACTGCGACTCATTTATTTATTTATGAATTTCTGCATTTATTTATGTATTTAATTCTGCATTTATTTATTTATACTTAAGTCATTTCTAGTCCTCCATAGTGACTAGTTTTTTTCATGAACATTTAACCTTTTCCGAATCATGTTCCTGATTTTTTATTTATTTATTTGTGTGTGTGTGTGTGTGTGTGTGTGTGTGTGTGTTTGTGACAGATCAGGACACAAATGTGTATAATGACATGGGTATGACATAGGTATTACAAGAAGAGGTGACTTATGAGGACATTCCCTATGTCCCCACTTTTCAAAAGGCTTATAAATCACACAGAATGAGTTTTTGTGAGAAAGTAAAAGTGTGCACAGTTTCCTGTGATGGTTAGGTTTAGGGGTAGGGGTAGTGTAGGGGGATAAAAAATACGGTTTGTACAGTATAAAAACCATTACGCCTATGGAATGTCCTCACAATTCACAAAAACAAACCTGTGTGTGTGTGTGTGTTCACACAGCAAGTGCCTTTACCATGTTTCACACCATTCTGATGAATAAAACCAAACAGCACCAGATGGTTAAATAGATTGTATCGTTTAGTAGTAAAGGTCAGCATGTATAGTGTCCATCATGGAGCGGTGGTGGACTCTCTCCCGCACACGCCCACTGGGACGGAGAGTTTTCATGAATCAGCAGGATGAGTGTGTTCTGTTCTTCAGTTCAGTTCGGCTCTCAGCAGCGGAGCATCATGACTCGAGCCGCTCTGAACATCAGCATCGCTTTTATTCTCCTTCTGTCTCGATGCTGCGACGCAAACCGCAAACTCCTGGTGTTCCTGATCGATGGCTTCCGTTATGATTACATGGACGATTTACAAAACCTGGCCGGATTTAGAGAGATCGTGGAAAACGGTGTGAAAGTGGATTACCTGACTCCAGATTTCCCCAGTCTGTCCTACCCAAACTACTACTCTCTAATGACAGGCGAGTCTTACCAACTTTTTATCTTCTTTTTCTAACGAATTCAATATTAAATAGTTCCTACTTCCAAGTTTATGTGCTTTGATAAAGTACTTCAAACGAAAGTCATCATATGTTACACTCGTGCTGCAGTCTTTACAGATGTATAGTAAAGTTATTAGTTGGTTTAGGTCTTTTTGAACAGGAGATTTGACTTTTATAATGCAGTGAGCTGAGACAGTGGGATGAAGAGACTCCTGGAGCTCTAAATGACTTCCATATGCCTGTGAAGCAACACAAACATAATCATTGTTTGTTTGTGGTCTGCTACACATTTACAAGGCTTTAATGCATTCCTTATGTGAGATTTGATAGCACACTTATATTCCAAAACAGTTCAGAAAGAGTGTAAAGGTCATTAAAGGTGCTCTTACTGTAGAACAATAGAGATCTGTTGATCTGAGATCTGCTCGTTCATTATTGTCTGAATGGGGTCATTGATTTCAGGGGCCAGTCCTTCTGCTCTCCACAGTGACCGCAGAAAAACAGCTCCTCTCTGTCAGATTTATTCATAACAGGTGGAAAATATCTAAGTAAAGTATTTTAATATTTAAAATATTAATTGTTGAAACAAACATTGTCTTTTTTTGTTTAATTTTTGTTATTATTTGATTGATATAAATATATTTTTATTTTTTTAAGTGTCCATTATATTTATGATTTTTAATACATTACAAACTAAATATTTAACAAAAACACTTCTAGATTTATTTATCTGTCAGAAAGTATATGGAAATATCTATGTGAAGTTTTCTCATATTTAAAAATTATTAATTGTTGAGACATACAGTATATTCCTTTTTGTTTAATTGTTATTATTTTGACATTAATATATATATATATATATTCTTACAGTAACAACGAAAACAAGAATTATGAATATTTAATAATACTACTACTAGATTTGTTTATTGTTAAAGTGTAGGAGATGGAAATATCTGATTAATATATNGAGTAAAATATTTTCATATTTAAAATGATCAATTGTAGAGACATATTTTTTGTTCAATTTTTTAATAATTTGACTTTTACATATTTTATATTTTTATTATAGATTATTTTTGTTTAAGTGTCTATTTTATTTATGCTTTTTGATACATTAAAAAATATTTTTTTAGACTACAACAACAATGAAATCATAACTATGAATAATTAATAATACAACTGCTATCACTACTATTAATCATTGCCATTGTAAAAATTGTAAAAGACAAAAATGTGCAAACTAAATGTTTGCAAATGTATTTTTCATCTTTATTTAGGGGTTGTGTTTTATCAGTCACTCTTATTTAATTTTGATTATCACTGTATATAAGCAGATGGAAATATCTTGAGTGTGAAGTATTTTCATATTTAAATGAAAATTCATATTTAAATGAAAAGAGATTGTGTTATCAGTGTTTTATTTTTGATTTATTAAATCTCACAGGAAACATTCAGATTAAATTAGAAATGTATTCCACTTAACCATGTCAAAAAGGAAAAAAAATATATATTAGCAATCAATTAATTTGTGAAGGAAACTGAACTTCTAATCCATTTTGCACAAGCACATTTGATCATGTTGACTCAGTGAATCTCATTCTGAGTGTTGCTGAATCATATGGTGAGACTGTGTGTTGTCTGAGCGCCACAGGGTTGCCAAGTCTACGGTTTTCCACGGAATTGGGCTACTTTTAAACTTGCCGCAGATAACATTGGATTTTGTGGATTTTCATTGGATTTAGTTTGACAAATGTGCTAGATGGGGAGTTTTGTGAGGAAGGGCATTCGTAGAAGCTCCTTTATTAAAACAGACAGTGTTTATGATTACTACTCAGGATGCACCGATATATCGGCCAATAATCGGTATACTGTATTTCAGTATTTCGGTATATAATCTCATAGTGTTATTGTCACGTTAACTAGCCCTAAATTCAACATGAGACATTTTCTTCACACACACTTTAAAGGTGGTACAGAGGATCTTTTCGTCGACTGATTTTTTTAAATGAGTGCATGCGTAAGAACAACCCCCCTCCTTCGCAGCTCTTTTCGAGGGAATGCCTCCCAAAACTCGTGCACGAGTATTGGAACACGAGTGTTTACCACCGGCATTCGCTGTGTTATTAAGCCGGGCACACATTTAACGACTAGCTAAAACATTCTAAGACTGTGCTCAACATACAGCGATTGTTTCCTGCTCCTGAAGCAGATTTATATACTTTCACATGGAATTTGAACACCGACTGTAATCGCAGACTGAACGCAACTGGCTCTGACTGGACGCGTTTGAGCGCGATCAGTCATAAGTATCAATTTACATTCATAATCGGCCTTACAATCGTTAAGTGATTCATTATGTCGGACTCACCGCAGGTAACTCATAATCTGCAGTTGTTACTCCTGTCTCCTGACAAAAACATTGCATGCGGCGCCTGTGGAGTGTGGAAAGTTACTGGAGCGCGCAGCCGCGAGTCTGTCACAAGGAACGTCATGGCAGTGATTGACAAGCCAGAGGGCCAATCGTTTACGCGATGATCGCGTAAACGATTGGCTGATGTTTTTAAGGCCCTACCTCATGCACAGATGATGTATATTAATAATATTTATAATAATAACTATTAATCAGCCTTTTCATCAAGAGATACTGTGTCCTACCTCACACCACTCTCTATTTAACCATGCTAAAATGATCACAGGAAAATATGTAATTCTTTTTTGATGTACAGTTCACCGCTCTTACCTACAAAATTAACATCATATATATTTCTGATGTACAAAAGCATCATGGCTAGGATGTCAAACATCACCTGAGGGGAATCGTTCTGAACTTGTACATGTGTTGCGTGCTGTGAAATGTGATAACAGAATAAGTGGCAGCACTTTGTTCTGGTCCCATTCGGGGAGCCGCTGATCTTATTATAGCGCTCACAATAAAGACAGGACTGGGAGCGCGAGTGTCCGAATCCCGACACGAAACCGAAACTGAACTAGACATGAGTGCCGGGATCCGAACGCCACGCTCCCAACACGAAACAAGACACGCAGACAAGAGAGCGCACGGCTCGAGAACACTCGAGACCGTACGCTCAGACAAAGACAGGACAAAAACGGGAGTGTCAGAGCTCTGTCACAAAACCGTGAAATAAACTAGACAGAAGTGACAGAACCCTGACAGCGCCTCCCATTCAATAATCGCAAAGAGCTTTGTGCTTTGTTACTTATGATAAGAAATCAAATCTCAGCTTTCAAATTCATTCCATTTTATAGAACGAAAAAAACATGCATGAACATCAGAAGGTATGTTGAAACACACAGTACAACTTACCGAAAATGAATCTCGTCTTATGTAATCGTTCAATCAGTGTTTCAACCGCAGAGAGACGTCAATAAAGCAGCACTTAACGTCATATTTACCTCAGGAAAGTTATCCAGTGTTCACAGTTCGTTAGTTAGCTATTACTGTTAATTATATATGTATGCTTGAATAATTTAATAAGTGTTTATGAAAACTCTTATGTTGTATACAAACATTTCAGTTTTTATTTGAGTGTAATTATTATATCTGAAAATAAATAGTTGAATATAATAGATCTGTTGTTAATTTTAACCTCTAATATTATAGTAATGTACCAAATGAGAGGGTTCTCTGTAATGTTTGCATCATTATTTTGATCTAACTATCGGTATTGGCTGATATCATTCTGAATAATCGACTATCGGTATCTGCTGAAAAGATTTAGTATCGGTGCATCTCTAATTACTACTATAGTAATTTTTGAATTGTTATATAAAAAGTTGAATTGCGTATAACGCATACAGTGACTGTAAAATATGTATTTTAGGTATGCGAGTGGCATGTTTTGAGTTTTGATATTTGGGTTGTTGGGCTGGTTTTGTTATGCAGACCTGGCAACCCTGCCAACAAAGGCCATGCGGCGCTGAACTCCAGCACACGCGCTTTAACCCAGAGTCCACCAATCACAGCAGCTCCGAGCCAACGCTTTAATGCTTTGCTGATGGCAGTTGTTTTGTTTGGGCACATTCCCCTCGCCACAAAGCTTCAGAAGATAGTCTGCCGTGACAACTGGGCTCGAGCTTTCACAAAGAAATCAAACAATGAGAGCAAAGCTGCGACACCAGACCCGATCACAGTGCAATGAATCTGTCTTAGAATAACATGCACTGATGCATTATGACTTAATTTGAAAGAAATTAATACTTTCGTTCAGCAAGGATGCATTAAACTGATCAAAACTGAGAGTTAATGTTAAGATTTCCATTTCAAATAAATGCTGTTCTTTTGAAGTTTCTGTTAATCAAAGAATCTCACAAAAAATATGAACTGTTTGATAATAATCAGAAATGTTTCTTGTGCAGCAAATCATCATATTAGAATGATTTCTGAAGGATCATGTGACACTGAAAACTGGAGTAATGATGCTGAAAATTCAGCTTTGATCACAGGAATAAATTACACTATACATTATAATAATATTTCACAATTTTTACTGTATTTTTGATCACATAAATGCAGTCTTGGTGAGCGGAACAGACTTCATAATTCATATTTCAACGTGCATGAACTACTTGCACATGAACTGTTGATTCTGTTGAGCATAATATCATATTTGTGATTTATTAATGAAAAGTTTTATCAGAATTTCTTTGGCTGTAACGTGCAGGACGGCCAAAGGTTCTTGACGCGCTGATTGTTTTATAGCCGTTTGGTGTTATTAAGAAGTGCATTTGTTTGTTTAATGTTTGTGTTTCTTGGAAGCGCTGACCCTGCTCTTTGCACTGTGAACATTTGTACAGTCAGCGCTTTAAATGTAAGACTTTTGGTTAGTCCTGTGCAGGCAGTCAAGGATCATTTACCATCTCAGAACTCATTTAAAATTAAACTAGAAATTAACATTTGCATGGGCTCTTGCATTGAAATTCAAGGTGCTTGCTCATGTAAAACTCTGGGTGTTTGCCAAGGCCTTGCTATGTGGTTGTGAGTGTGTTTTGGGTGATGTGGTCTCTCTTTTAGTGAATGTTTATGAAAATGTTTTGTCTTTTTAAATCAGAGTACTTCGAACAGTAATAGACTATCACATCTCTCTTTAAATAGCTGCATTTCTTCCATAGGGATTTAAAAAAAGTCTTTGTTAAAGCATTATAAACANGGGGGGGGGGGGGGGGGGGGGGGGGGGGGGTCTGACCCCCCTAATAAATGCTTGATCCCCCCTGAAGGACAACAAAATAAGATGTTGAGGGGGTCAAAGAAAGTAAATAAATATGAAAATTGCGACATTGCATTTACAGTAGATTTGTTCGTTACATCATATTAGTCATTTTCTTTTACGCGTGTAGTTTGCAGTTTTGAGCAATATAAACAATCACATGTTTTTGTTGAGTTTTGGAATGCAGTGTCCAATCAGAGGCGTTGTGATTAGTCACAAGGAGGGTTGCACGCGCTCACTGACTGAACACTGACTCACTCGAATTCTCGTTTATCATAAACAACAAAATGCAGAAAAGATGCAAGTAAGAGATTAATTTTGCAGCATAGACAGTTTCAGAGGTTATATCGGGAGTTTTTGTGCATAACTCACATTAGACTGTCATGGACCGCTTCGGTGTATATTCCCAGTTTGAAAAAATGTTTAGTTTTTTATGCTACTGAAATAATCAGAATTTTGGATTTACTAATCCAGAATATGATATATTTTCCTCACCAAAACATTTTGTCGACATATATATAATATAAGAGCAATAATCAACCATAATGATTTTGTCATGACATTGCAGCTTCACCTCTAGGCTAATGTCTTCATGTTTATAGGCTTTATATATATATATATATTCTCAAGATTTCACTTTTTTAACTTTAGTTAGTGTGTAATGTTGCTGTTTGAGCAGAAACAGTATCTGCAAAGTTACAATGGCTGGTAGAGACTACAACGAGCTTCTTCCCGGGTTGGTGACATCACTAACCCTAAAATTTACATAAACCCCGCCCCCGAGAACACACAACAAAGGGGGCGGGGCCATGTTGGGCTGCTTTAGAGAAGAGGAAGAGTTGTTGTAGTAGAGTGTTGTTGTCATGCCGCCATTTTACGCCGGACTGCTTCACAAACGAGGGTCAATTCAACACAAAAGATGAACAAGACGGCACATGCTAGTGGATGAGTTGAATCAACTCCACAGCAACTACATAAATGTATCCACTAACCATTCAGAAACGTCCAGTTTCATTCTAAAAGTTGTAACTTCTTCCTGAGTCTCTCCATCAGTGTCGACTCCGGTTTGAACAATGTAAGGCTGAACATCGTTACTGACAATCCTCATTTTGGCTGCGTGAGATTCTCCAGCTTTGTTGTTGTTGAGCTGTTAAAGCTCCGCCCTCTTCTGGAAAGGGGGCCGGGAGCAGGAGCTCATTTGCATTTAAAGTGTAAGTATGTGAATTGGGACGCACCTAAGGAGTATCCATTAGGGCCTCAGAGGCGTGCTGATTGAAATCCACTCTTGTGTGCTGTAAATACTCGTGAAGTCATTTTGCACTCATTTCCAGGACGCAACTGTGAGGTGCACCAGATGACCGGGAATTACATGTGGGATAAGGACACCTTGAAGGAATTCCTGATCGGAACCAATCCGGACAGCCGTCTGCCCCTGTGGTGGGATGGATCGGAGCCGCTGTGGGTCACCATGCAGAAACTAGGGAAGAGAGTCTACATGTACTACTGGCCAGGTCAGTTTATGTCATGAATAGAGTACAATGTGGGGCCAGGGTTATTACAGTGAACTAAAACTGAAACCAGAAAAAATATTACTTGAACCCAAATAAAATATTATTAAAAAAAACTGAAACTTATTTTATTTTAGCTAGTTGCTATGAAGGTAGCATTTCTAATTTTCATTTATTTTAAATTGACATATTCAAATAACTAAAACTAAAACATAAAATTAAATATTAAACATTATATTAAATAATTTTAAAGCATGTTTTAGCATTTTGCTACTACTAGCATGAATTAGCACATTGCTAATATGTTTTAACATGCTTTTAGCTTTAATTAACATGTTTTTGCTAACATGATTTAACACATTGCTAGCATGAATTAGCATGATGTTAACATGAATCAGTCTGTTGCTAGCATGTTTTAGCATTTTACTGGCATTAACACATTGCTAGCATGAATTAGCATGTATTTAGCATTATTAGCATGTTTGCTAACATGTTTACGTACATTGATAGCATGGATTAGCACATTACTAATACGTTTTACATGTTAGCATTAATTAACATGGTTTGCTATCATGATTTAACACATTGCTAGCATAAATTGATGCTAACATAAATAACATCAGTTAAAGGTAACATCAATTACCATGTTGTTAACATGATTTATCATGTTGCTTGCATGAATTAGCATGCTGCTATCATATTTTAGCATTTCCCTAACATGAATTAACATATTGATAACATGATTTAACATTTAGCTAGCATGTTTTAACATTTTACTAGCGTTACCACATTGCTAACATTAATTAGCATGTTGTTAACCTGAATTAGCACTTTGCTAGCATTATTAGCATGTTGTTAGCATGCTTTAGCATTTTAATAACATGAATTAGTCCGTTAATAACCTGAATTAGCATGTTGTTTGCATTATTAGCATGTTTTATTATGTTTTAGCATGTTGATAGCATGAATTAGCATGTTGTTAGCATTTTTTAGCATGTTTTTAGCATGATTAGCATGTTTTATTATGTTTTAGCATGTTGATAGCATGAATTAGCATGTTGTTAGCATTTTTTAGCATGATTAGCATGTTTTATTATGTTTTAGCGTGTTGATAGCATGAATCAGCATGTTGTTAGCATTTTTTAGCATGTTGTTAGCATGATTAGCATGTTTTATTATGTTTTAGCGTGTTGATAGCATGAATTAGCATGTTGTTAGCATTTTTTAGCATGTTGTTAGCATGATTAGCATGTTTTATTATGTTTTAGCGTGTTGATAGCATGAATCAGCATGTTGTTAGCATGATTAGCATGTTTTATTATGTTTTAGCGTGTTGATAGCATGAATTAGCATTTTGTTAGCATTTTTTAGCATGTTAGCATGATTAGCATGTTTTATTATGTTTTAGCGTGTTGATAGCATGAATTAGCATGTTGTTAGCATTTTTTAGCATGTTGTTAACATGATTAGCATGTTTTATTATGTTTTAGCATGTTGATAGCATGTATTAGCATGTTGTTAGCATTTTTTAGCATGTTGTTAGCATTATTAGCATGTTTTATTATGTTTTAGCATGTTGATAGCATGAATTAGCATGTTGTTAGCATTTTTTAGCATGTTGTTAGCATGATTAGCATGTTTTATTATGTTTTAGCATGTTGATAGCATGAATTAGCATGTTGTTAGCATTTTTTTAGCATGTTGTTAGCATGATTAGCATGTTTTAGCACATTGATAGCATGAATTAGCACATTTCTAATATGTTTTATAATATTGTATATTAGAATATTAAATATTGTTATTGAACTAAGGTCTAATCCTGGCTTAAGCCTTGTCTGTGAAACCGGGCGTATATGAGCTATTTTAATGTCTGTTTATTTGATATATTTTAAGGTTTGGAACCCCTGTATGAATGCCCTGATTTGTGTGATAATAACTTTAAGACCAAATGTTGCTTTGTAGTTATTTTTATATTGAAAAAATTGAGAAAATAGGTGATGAAAGAAGATACATGTAAATTGAGTTTTTTACTTGCTGCCATGTTGTAGAAAGAGTCCTAATGATGTCACTTCCTATACATCGCAATGTTTATTTAGACATTTGGCCATGTGACTTTATACGCGACTACAAAATCTGGATTTAACTGCAAAATACACCACCGTCCAAAAGTTTTGGGTTGGTAAGATACTGAATTAAAGGGTTACTTCACCCAAAAATGAAAATAATGTCATTTATTACTCCGTTCCACACCCGTAAGACCTTCATTAATCTTCGGAACACAAATTAAGATATTTTTGATGAAATCCGATGGCTCAGTGAGGCCTGAGCAATGACATTTCCTCTCTCAAGATCCATTAATGTACTAAAAACATATTTAAATCAGTTCATGTGAGTACAGTGGTTCAATATTAATATTATAAAGCGACGAGAATATTTGTGGTGCGGCCAAAAAAACAAAATAACGACTTATTTAGTGATGGCCGATTTCAAAACACTGCTTCATGAATGTTTTGAATGTGTCGAATCTGCTGTTCGGAGCACCAAAGTCACATGATTTCAGCAGTTTGGCGGTTTGACACGCGATCCGAATCATGATTCGATACGCTGATTCATTTGTGCTCCGAAGCTTCATGAAGCAGTGTTTTGAAATCGGCCATCACTAAATAAGTCGTTATTTTGTTGTTTTTGGCCGCACCAAAAATATTCTCGTGGCTTTATAATATTAATATTGAACCACTGTACTCACATGAACTGATTTAAACATGTTTTTAGTACATTAATGGATCTTGAGAGAGGAAATGTCATTGCTCAGGCCTCACTGAGCCATCTGATTTCATCAAAAATATCTTAATTTGTGTTCTGAAGATTAATGAAGGTCTTACGGGTGTGGAACAGCATGAGGGTGAGTAATAAATGACATTATTTTCATTTTTGGGTGAACTAACCCTTTAAGTCTCTTCTGCTCACCAAGGCTGCATTTATTTGATGAAAAATACAGTAAAAACAGTGATTTGAATCTATGTGCATATATATTAAAATGTAATTTATTCCTGTGATCAAAGCTGAATTTTCAGCATCATTACTCCAGTCTTCAGTGTCACATGATCCTTCAGAAATCATTCTGATATGATGATTTGATGCTCAAGAAATATTTATGATTATTATCAATGTTGAAAACAGTTTTTGTGGAAACTGATACATTATAATTTTCATGATTCTTTGATGAATAGAGTTCAAAAGAACATCATTTATTTGAAATAGAATCTTTTGCAACATTATAAATGTCTTTACTGTCACTTTTGATCACTTTCATGCATTCTTGAAAAATAAAAGTATCAATTTCTAAAAAAAAATAAATAAAAAAAAGGTTACTGACCCCAAACTTGTAGTGTACAGTATAAAGTATCAGTTTATCCACATGCTGTGGTCACACTTCCTCCCATGCCAGACTCCTTTAATTAATCCTGCTGCTGCTTTACATCAAAATAAGCTTGCAACGTTTTCAAGTGAAGTGCGAAATCTCTCTTTGATCTCTCTCACATGCATATTAGCTCAGGTCACATGCTGTTTCTGTCCGTTCAGGTTGTGAAGTGACGATTCGTGGAGTCAGACCCACATTCTGTGAGGAATATGTGTACAATCCTTCAGAGAAGAACCTGACCGACGCCATGGAGAGCGCTCTCAATATGTTGAAGTAAGATCAGAAATTATTAAAAAGTAGCTATTCTGCTTTTTTCACATGTTCATCTTTCTTTAGTGTGTAATGTTGCTGTTTGAGCATGAAAAAGTCCCTCCAGCAGGAGTTCTTCTCTATATCAGTGTTTCTGAACTCCCTGAAACGCCTCCATTATAGTCTTGAGTTTTCTTCACAATGTTCCTCATTTAAATAATTAATATGCAGAATAAAGGGGCGGGGCCTGATTGAGTTAGTTAGTAGTGTGTTGAAACTGGCACACAGGTTCTCTTTAAGTGTGTTTGTTATTATTTAATGATTTTATTTGAATGTTTCAAACAGGAGCAATAATGCAGACATGGCTGGCATTTATTATGAGAAGATTGATGTGGAAGGGCATCACTTTGGGCCGCATTCTCCCGAAATACAGCGTGCCATTCGCTCACTCGACCAGGCTTTCCAGATCCTCAACCAGAAAATCAAGGTACTTTTTACATAAAAAGATCAATATTTGCTCTACCTGTCCATCTGAAACACATTTGTATTTTGTCAGGAGAAGAATATGAGAGATGATTTAAACGTGGTGCTGTTCTCTGATCACGGCATGACGGAGCTCAAGTGGATGGAGAAGGTCATTGAACTGGATCACTACATCGACATGACGCACATCATTAAAATGATGGACAGAGGGCCGGTGGTCAGTCTGTGGCCCAAACAGGACAGGTTTGAGGAGGTGAGCGTTTACTCGTGACAACAAGGCACCAAAAACAACACTTGCTTATTTTCCATCTGTCATTTTGAGGGGAAAAAATACGCTTGGTGTCAGAATTCATTACTGTGAACTTTAACCTGCTGTCGGATTCACATTTAAACTTTAACTTTCAGTGTGTGAGGTATTGTGTGCTTAAACACTGATGATAAACTACAATAGTAGATCTCATGAACCCTGTCAACAATGCATCACATGACAGCCCAAATAAGAGATTATGTTTTGTAAAACAATATTATAGTGTAGTGCTATGACCATAAAGATGTCTTTTGCATTTTCACATTATTTTGAATGAAAATTCTCCTATATGTGATTTTTTTTTTTTTTT
>RJVU01052173.1:1763030-1773896 GCA_003731715.1 Anabarilius grahami
ATAACATAACATAACATAACATAACATAACATAACATAACATAACATAACATAACATAACATAACATAACATAACATAACATAACATAACATAACATAACATAACATGTAACAGCATTACGTTGATATGAATTACTGCTTCATTGGCATGATTGTTTGAATAGAATCTTTTTCTCTCTCTCTCCAGGCTGGAGGAAGTTCCACGGCCATTTCCGTTGCATCCGTGTCTGAACAGTCCCGATGAGGAGCTGCGTTTCCTGCGCTGCTGTGCTCGTCTGCTCATGCTGCGTCTGCTGCCCGTGCGGGACGCTCGTTCACGCAGCCTGCGCCTCTTACTGGTGGAGGTTGTCGCTACTAAAGGTGACCTGGAAGTTGGCCTCACTAAACCTTCTGTACACTGTGTGATATTTTATGTCCTTGGGATTTTGCTTGTCAGTACAGCGTGACCTCGGATTCTTGAGTAGAAGTCAGTCAGAATTAGCATAAAAAATGTTCAAAACTTCACATATATAATCAATGAAAGCAAGACAGCTGGGACATCAATGGAAGCATCAGCCTTCTCTGCCATTTTCCGTAAATATCCATTAATATCTTGTTAGATTTCATTATTTTATGACACCGGTTTATTACATTTATGCATTTTTGGCAGACACTTTTATCCAAAGTGACTTGCATTGCTTTTCCTGAGAATTGAACCCATGACGTTGACATTGTTTGAGCTACAGAAATATTATAATATTACAAGATATTTTAATTTCAAATGTTCTTTTGAACATTCTATTCATCATAGAATCCGTATTAAACAACATCAATTCTTTTAGAATGCAATAAATCTGCTGTTGGGAATATTTCTCACACACAGATTAGCTTTAGTTTGTCCTGATGTGGATTAATGAAGAAGATATTTCTATAATACAGTTGAAAGCAGTACAAGACTTTGATAAGTAGAAATGATTTGCTTTCATGGATCAAAATGAGATGCAGAGATTTGGTGCTCATGTTCTATAAATCCCTCTCTCACAGAACAAAGCTTTCATTCACTGACAGTATCATAACTTGAGAATTAGATTTTGGGAAAATCTTGTTTTTGGCTCGAGCTTCGATTGGACTGAGCTGATTGTCTGTTCAATACTCTGCTGTGTTCTTACAAAGCTGCTTTTGTGCAAGAACTCATGAAACATCTACTGCCATTTTTTATTTTTTTATTTTTTTACTACAAATCACGAAATTGATTCCAGGATCTTTTCAATGAGCACCAGATGTGTGATTGTAATTGCTTTTGATTTGCCATGAAATTACTAATTACATCTATTATTGGAGACAGACAGACAGACAGACAGATGGAGAGAGATTGAGTCTGTGATGACAGAGAAATGATGGATTACTGCAGGATATTAAAGTGCCCCTATTATGCTTTTACGGATATTACCTTTCATGCAGTGTGTAATAAAGCTGTTTGTGAATGTAAAAGGTCTGCAAAGTGCAGATAAATGGAGTTATTGATTCCTAAAAGAAAGTGATTCTGAACTGTCTGAAACGAGTCGTCAGTAATTCCAATCTCACTTCCTGCTCCAATTCTTATGTAGGTTTGTAACTAATTTGCATATTGCCAGCCTCTGGTCTTCATTGGCTGAAGAGCATCTCCTTTGCCCCGCCCTCAAACACTGTAGTTGTATCTGAGACTGGAAGAGTTTGGTTTGTGTTGTTCATGTCGAGAAGACGCTGTTTTCTGCAAAGCAAATCCACTTTGATGAGATTGATGCGGTAAAACCGACGCCATCGTTACTGTTCGTATCACTATGTATCAAGTGCCGATGAGCATTTGGTTTCTGACCAATCGCAACAAACTGGGCAATTTGACCAATCAGAGCAGAGCATTTCTCAGAGAGGCGGGGTTAAGAGAGACCGAATCTCTGAATGAACCATTTCAGACACTGAGAGAAAAGAGCATATGCTGCAATGGATATTATGAGAAAATTAAAGTGGCAACTTTCCATGTCTTAATTCTGCGTTTCATTCATCTCAACTTCGAAAAGTGAGGGCGGGGCAACCTGTCACTCACATGAGATCCACCTATAGCAAACCACAACCATCCAATCAATTCCCCACAGATGAAAATCAAGCCCCGCCCTACATTTGTTCTTGTTCCAGAAGCGTTTCACACTGATATACGTCACATTAGGGAAGAGAAGACTAGAGCAACTTCAGTTTCATGTTGATTTTAAAATATTAGTGTCTTTTAAAATACCAGTTTCTGCCCCGTTGCTTCAGGATGCAGCTGCTAGATTAACTTTAACCTGTTTTCCTCTGGTCTGGGGTTCTACTGGAGGAAGCGTTTACATCTGTTGTCTCAGACTGGCAGGTTGCCAGTCATTTTTTTTTTCTTCGGGGCGAGACGTCGCCCGCCAGCTCAGTCTGGCAGTAATGAGGCACTGCCTCGTGCTCCGTCTGCTGCGTCTCAGCATTCCTCATCAGCGCTGCGTAAACAAGCCCAAGTAGCTTCAGAGATCTCATCATGATGAGTGACAGAGGAGAGGCTGACAAAAGCCCGATGAGGTTTTCAGAAAACAGTTTGGTTTTATGTGTTATCATTATCTCTGTTCTAAAATGTATTGAGCTGCCTTTACAGCTACTTTCTAAGGCAGCTTCTTAACTGAAAGGAAAACTCAATAAAAGATTGATTTCAAGCTCCATATCTGTCACAAATAGTGAAATGCATGGAGAATTTGACTCAGAATTGATTCCTGTAGTGCAATGCTTTAAGCAAATACTGCATTGGGTAAAATAGTCAATTTTAATCAAATATATAAATACGATGTTTGTTTTTCACTGTTTTCACATAATCAAATGCATGCTCTCTTGTATATAGAGTTGGGAAGTATGATTGTTTTTAGTGAATCATTTGTTCAAATGATTCACTGATTCATTTGAGTGTGTGCAGCAGGGTTTTTATCGTTAACTAAAACTATTAAAACATTTCTGTTCATTGAAATAAAGCTAAAATAAAATATTAATATTAGCTGAAAAACTTAAACTAAACGAAAATGAGAAATGCAGCCTTGGCAATAAACTGAAATAAGTTTAAGTTGAAGCAGTAAAATTATTACCTGGGCACAAAATAAATAAATCAAACTAACTAAAGCCAAAACTGAAATAAAAATAAATTAAACCTAAATAGCAATATTTTTAAAAACAAAAAACTAATAAAATCACAAAAGAACACTAAAAATGTAACTAAAATTAACATGAAACTAATATATATATATATATATCAGTTATGAGCAGCTTTTCATTTATGAAGTGTGGAAGGCAATATAATCATGCTGCCTACCTTCTGCAACAGTCTTCATGTCGAACCTTCAGTCTCTTAAAATAGCTGCCAGCTCACTGGGTTTTGGAAAAAAGCTATTCATTTGTTCCCTCTCTGCTTCTCTTCGCAGTGCTAAAGCCGTTGGTGGACGTGTTGAGCGATCCGGACTACATTAACCGCATGCTGCTAGCTCAGTTAGAGCACAGAGAGCAGGTGAACGAGCATCATAAGAAAGCTTACACGTACGCACCGTCCTACGAGGAGTTCATCAAACTCATCAGCAGCAGCTCTGACATACAGTTCCTCAAACAGCTCAGGTACGAAACCACATTTAGCATCATTCTGCATTCATTTTTCTTTGTGTTTTTAGTGGTGCTTTCTATTACTGCTCATACTTAGTATTAGGGATTTGCACAGCACTTCCTTCTGTATGATAATTTTACACGCTTCAATTGTAGTCTTGAGTTTTCCATGAAATGAACATGTCACAATATTCCTCATTTAAATAATTAATATGCAGAATAAAGGGGCGGGGCCTGGTTGAGCTAGTTAGTGTTGTGTTGAAACTGCCGGTTATTTCCCAAATGACAACACACTGCTCCAGCTGACCAATCAGAGCACATTGTGCTTTTCAGAAGGAGGGGCTTCATAGAGACTAAACAGAGCGTTACTGACAGACTGGGAAGAGAGGAGCTGCAACAATGGAGAATATGAGGAAAATAATCAACATTCAAGCATGAAAACCTGTTCTAGTAGAGCACAAAAAACAACATCTAGACTTTGTAAAAGGACATTATATGGGCTCTTTAAAAGATTAGTTCACTTCAGAATTAAAATGTCCTGATAATTTACTCACCCCCATGTCATCCAAGATGTTCATGTCTTTCTTTCTTCAGTTGAAAAGAAATTGAGGAAAACATTCCAGGATTTTTCTCCATATAGTGGACTTCACTGGGGTTCAACGTGTTGAAGGTCCAAATGTCAGTTTCAGTGCAGCTTCAAAGAGCTCTACATGATCCCAGACGAGGAATAAGAGTCTAATCTAGAGAAACCATCGGACACTTTCTGAAAAATAAACATTTACATACTTCTTAACCACAAATGCTTGTCTTTTGATCTGTGATGTGCCACGCATTACGTAATCACGTTGGAAAGGTCACGTGTGACGTAGGCGTCTCATTTTCTCCTCCTACTTTAAAATCGTCCGACATCGTTGTTTTACCTTTTTTTTTTTTTTGGTAAAGGGAGTTTGACTTAGTCTTTGCACATTCGCTTTGTAAACACTAGATCGATACTTCCGCCTACTTCACGCGTGACCTTTCCAGCATGATTACGTAATGCGTGGAGCATCACAGAGCAGTGCAAGATGATCATTTGCTGTCAAAAAGTATATAAATGTTTATTGTTCTTAGAAAATGAGTGATGGTTTCTCTAGATAAGACTCTTATTCCTCGTCTGGGATCATGTAGAGCTCTTTGAAGCTGCACTGAAACTGACATTTGGACCTTCAACCCGTTGAACCCAGTGAAGTCCACTATATGGAGAAAAATCCTGGAATGTTTTCCTCAATTTCTTTTCAACTGAAGAAAGAAAGACATGAACATCTTGGATGACATGGGGGTGAGTAAATTATCAGGACATTTTAATTCTGAAGTGAACTAATCCTTTAATATTATTGTGTTGTTGTTTTTTTATCGCTCCAGTCAGAGTTAGACGATGACTCACTAAAGCTGTCTGGATTTTGGCCATTTTGCCACATCCAAACCAATTTATTTCAGTATAAAAATAGTCCTGTTGGAAAGCAATTTCTGTTACCTTCACTCAGACAAATCATTCTTTAAATAGGTGAACTGGAAGTCGGCGCTGTCAGTATCAGGTCGGATTGGAGGGGACATTTGTCATTTGAGGTTTGTTCCGCTGGACTTCAGCTCTGGATGAATTATCTGTGAGTCGTTAGACAGTGACATTTAAAGGCTTGGAGAAACTTTTCAGCCGCATTGATCCGCAGGCATAAAGGATGGAGATGGATCGGTCGGACTCTGGCGTTCTTAAAATAAAAGCTTTGTGATTATAGTAGTGTGTTGTTAGACAGGGTTTGATTGTAGTGCTTTTTAGTAGTAATTGCAAAGTCTTCGAAACCTTGGTAGGAAGCAAGGCTTGGAGGAGAAACACATGTCTCTGGTCAGCCTTAAACTATGTATTGAATTAACAAGAAAGGTCTAAAGTTTATCTCATGCTAAATATGTTCTTTTGTATTCGGATAAATAACTAACTATGATTTCTGAAAAGTAACACGGTTGACAATACTTCAGTTGTCAAAGTCATTATTTACATATGCTAATGAGGGACACACAAGGAACTTGTTTTGGAGAATCTTAACCTACTTGTTGTAATGTTTCTGAATGACTCATGTGGTATTTTTAATATGGGTGTGAATCTTTTGGTACCTCACAATTTGATTCTTGAGGTCACGATTCAATTAAAAATTAATCAAATTCGATTCGATATATACATAGATTTGATTCTAGTTGACTGTTTTGTGTTACTTTTCTTATTTGACTGTGGTAGATGATTTAATAGGCCTTGAAGGAAAAAAAAATCCCTCTGAAATGTGAACCTTGACATTGTTTTTCTTCTCAATTTAATCAAAAATATAGCTGCGAGCAGCAATTATCTGGGTTCAAGCGCTTTAAGGCCTTTAAGCACATGTGTAAAAACGTTTAATGTTTTATTTGGCAAAGCTGTAACCATCACGATCATAGATGGAAAAGACCATTTATAGCCAATAAAGGCAATTTACCATAGGAAACTTATGGTTTATAAAGCAAAAAAGGGTTATCGAGGTTGAGCCAAAAACCTAGGACTAGTTCACCAAAGTTGGTTTTTGAAATAATCTCCAATATTTAACAAACGATTCAATGGACAGCGGCGGTCCTAGAGGCAAAGTTGCTCAGAATGAGGAGTTCTACTATGTGGTATGATCGGCCTCCATTAACCTTGTCCAATAGCTGCTCAAACTTTATTGGCCGATGGCTAACTTTTTTTTTTTTGAGATATGTCAGTATCCTCATAGACACCTTGGACAAAGAAACTGTATGCCAAATTTCAAGTCAATCGGACTAACGGTGAAGTAGTTATAGCCATTTTCATTTTTTTTTCCTGTTATAGCGCCACCAAGTGGCCAGTTGCTGCGTCCTTTTTCATGTGACCACAGAATGAGCTCTTACATATGTGTGCTGAGTTTGGTGAAAATATCTCATTCCGTTCACGAGTTATAGCCATTTTAGTGAAAGTAGCTCCACCCACTTCGAACGTTTTGGCGGCCCTTAGAGACCGTGAATCGAAATTTCAACTTTTTTTTGATAATTATTGACAATCAGACTCAAGATAATCTCACTGCACTGGTTTGTTTTCTGATCGGGTCAAAAACCTAGGACTAATTCGCAAAAGTAGGTTTAAAAAAAAAAAAAAAAAANAAAAAATACCAGAAAATTTAAGAACAATGAATGAACAATGATACAATGAATTTTATCACGAGGCAACATTTTGAGGCTGCTGTCCCTTTAAGAATAAACGCACGGATCTAATATACTGTTACACATCCGATTTTTGACTGTGTTTACTTGAATACTCCGCACGATGTGAATTTTGACATAATGGTGTGTGCAAGCACAATGAGCTATGAAAGAGAACTGAATTCGGGATCACATGCATCTGTGTCCGCAGTGCATTGAGTCTTTTTCACAGTTTATTTTGATTAATAACACTGTAACGTCAATAACGATACTGTGACGTTAAAGAAGTGTAGCACTTTAGAAAGTCAAGTTTTGAAATTTGTGAATCGATGTGAATCGGTAGAAGATAGAATCGTGATTCATATGTGAATCGATTTCACTCCACCCACCCATAATTATTAATACGGATGATATCTGTACTGTCACCTTTAAAAACTTCCAGAAGCTGGTAGTCTGTCAACTCTACAATTGACCTGAGTCGACTATAAGCTTCTTGGGTTCTTTTTTCCCTTCAGTTGCATTGACACGTAAAAAGTCTAAAATTGAACATCTTATCAGCCAACGAGGGTGTTTTTGTAAATGGGTTCTATTAGCCTTTGTTTGAAAGCTGAAAGGCAGAGAGAGCAGCAAAAGGATGTTCATTGTGTCGAGGAAATTCAGCATCTATAATTCGACCATCTCATTTCACTCCAGGAAGAAAACCTGAGGTCAGGTAGCGAGATTGTTGCTAGGTGACGCAGTTAAACACACAGGTTTCTGACCATGCCGGAGATTAAGTTGTGTTTCATTTTGTTTAGAAGAAGTAGAGGAAGAAAGCTCAAAGAGTATAGTATTTTTCCTCTCTTTCACATCTAAATCACATCTTTTTTTATCTAAATAAAGAGCAAATGACCTGCATTGACTTTGTATTTGATTTTTTGTATGTGTATTTTATGATTTGTCATGCTGTTACTGAGATTGATGGGACATTTTAGTTTTGTCTGTAAATCTAACATCACATAAACCAGGTAAATTAGCGGTATTTTCCGATATCACAACACAAAATACGTACAAACTAAATTGAGCTGTGATTTGACCATGATTGTTTAATTTATCGCTTTTAGATAAAAGCGTCTGCTAAATGCATTCATGCAAATAAATGATAATTGACACTTTTCCAAATCGGAAAATCTGAGATTCAAAATTCCAGAGATTCCCAACTGTAATTAAGATACATTCACGTAAGTAAGAGAGTAAGTTGCAATTATTACATCACCCAGAGCAAGAGCAAGATCACGCCCATCAACGCGTTTCGTTCGGGATACGGAAGCCGAGAGATTTTTCAACAATGGCTGTGTCCCAATTCAGGGGCTGCACCCTTTAAAGGCTGCATATATCATCAGTTTCATTTAAGAAAAATAACAGTTAGATTGCAAAATAAGAAAGAAATGACAGTATTTTACACCTCAAAATGAATATCAGTCAATTTTATTACAGTTACTTTTCTTAAATAAGACATCCTTGATGAAGTATTCAGCCTTCAAATGCGACCTCCGGAGGACACAGCCTCTGAAATGAGACGCAGCTCCTGTCACCGAAGGAGTGTGTTTTTGGTTGTGAGGGAAAGATTACCTTTTGCTTCCCAAAGAACCCAGCATTAAGGGAACAGAGGATGAAGTTTGTTTTTCCAGGGCAGCAATGGAGTTGTGCACGTATGTTTGTTTGTTCCTGGGATTTCGGTGACAAATACTTTGTAAACAAGTCCCAGTTCAGCGCTGGATTTGCAGATCGGGGGTGGTGAGTAAAGCTGCATCAGATGTCTGTGTTTTGTTGGCAATCGGCGCGCAAGTGCATATAATGTAAACAACACAAACGCTTTTGTTCCCTTTTATTTATAATGATGTCGCAGCTAGCAGACATCGCAGAAGCTGCGCGTGCTCGTGACTCTTTAGCTCCGCCCACGGCACTGACGGCAGACACGCCTCCAGGATCTCGGCTTTTTTCGGAAAGACTCGGTTTAGCGTATCTATCTTTTATAAATATGGCAAAACTAAAGACTTTTCGGAGATATGAAGGATGCATTATTACTCTATATGTACTCAAGATTAACATGAGATTGGCAGAAACTGTGTGGGATTACCCCCCCTCCCCCTTTAAGAATTTTGAATTAATCGCATACGTTATTGTTGACAGCCCTAATATTTATATATTATGTTATTTCAGCTTTATTTTAATGACCAAAAACAATTTTTATTCTTTTTAGTTAACGATAACAATTGATAAATGCATGTAATTGCACAAAAAGCTAAATATGCATGAATATAATCATCATACATAATTGTTTGTGTAATGACTTTATGGTGACATCACGTGAAAGTCAAAACAACAAATTCCAGTTTTACCAGTTTTATTTCACCAGTTTTACCAGTCAAGTATGTACTACTGCTCATGTTTTTTTGAATTTGAGAAAAACACCCAGGAGACCGTAGCAACCTCATGGGAACATGCTAAAAGCCACTTAAGGGAACAGGTTTTCCTGCTTGAATGTTGATTATTTTCCTCATATTCTCCATTGTTGCGGCTCCTCTCTTCCCAATCTGTCAGTAACGCTCTGTTTAGTTCCTGTCTCTATGAAGCCCCTCCCTCCATGTGCTCTGATTGGTCGGCTGGAGCAGTGTGTTGTGATTGGTCATTAGGGAAACGTCCCGTCCCTTACCATAACCGCCAGTTTCAACACACTACTAACTAACTCAACCAGGCCCCGCCCCTTTATTCTGCATATGAATTATTTAAATGAGGAATATTGTGAAGAAAACTCAAGATGGAGGTGTTTCAGAGAGTTCAGAAACACTGACACTGATATAGAGAAGAACTCCTGCTGGAGGGACTTTTTCATGCTCAAA
The DNA here is from genome assembly GCA_003731715.1 of Anabarilius grahami. Lineage (NCBI taxonomy): Eukaryota > Metazoa > Chordata > Actinopteri > Cypriniformes > Xenocyprididae > Anabarilius > Anabarilius grahami. Next base: position 1,772,737 of record RJVU01052173.1, read on the forward strand.
CAGCAACATTACACACTAAAGAAGGGTTCTCTAATCATTTTGCTCTCATTTTATCTTCCTGCAGGTATCAGATAGTTGTGGAGATCATTCAGGCGACCACAATCAGCAGTATTCCACAGCTGAAGAGACAGAAAGGTAAGATGACCTTCAAACACATCGGTCAATCATATCACTCCTTATTTAGGGATGCAAACTCTGGGTTGTTGCTTTATTTTATTTTTTTAATGATGAAGCTAGATTAGTGCGCTCCGTTTTCTAATTTCCTTGAATGAAGTCTGATGGTCAGAAGAGCTTCATGATGGACCATCTAAGAGATATAAAATATGCCGTCAGTCAAATTGAAGATGTAATATTAATGGCACGACAACCCACGCCGTAAACCGCTGCATTTGCTCTGGTCTTTGATGAGCTGTTCTGAAGCTTCTGTCGCTGACTGTGTCTCGCCGTGAGCCGCTCTGTGATTGGCAGACGGGTAATTACGTTGAAGCTGGTGCGAGTCGCTCTGCTTCCAGACAGAGGACCGTCGTAGCCAGCGATGACATTTACTGTGCAGCACATAAAACACATCAGCTGATACCTACAGAAATTATACTCCCTGGTCACTTTAAATGTGTTGTGGTATTTCGTGGAACTTCGACTACTGGGAGGAATGTGAGGCGTTTTCAGGAAGCAGCAGCGGAAGAAACAATTACTGTTTTCTTCTGAATGATTCATTCTGCCACTTGTGTATAAAATAAGTCAATTTAAGGGTCTGTTTTTAGTAAAGGGTCAGTGAAAGGTGGCGCTTAACCTTTTGAAAGCTTTCGTCCACCTCAAGAGATCAAATTAAATATTTTAAAATGGATCGCTTTGTTTATTTGAAAAAATGGGCAACCAAATTGCAGATTTAGTCTCTTTAGGTGTGAGATAGTTTGCCACTAAATGTTAGTTTTTTGAGTTATCGATAAACTTATATTTCCCATAAATTTGATTGATTGATTTGTTTTATTTTTCTTTCCTTTTCTTTTTTCCTTTTCATTCTTTTCTTTTATTAGATTTTTTTCAATTTTGTATTTTTTCAATTTTATCGAATGGTTCATTGTTTACTAAGGAACAGGTTTTGTTTGTTTATTTATATGTTGTTTTATTTATTTAGTTTTTTATTTTTCCCCCCCCACAAA
>RJVU01052173.1:1786806-1811108 GCA_003731715.1 Anabarilius grahami
TTCCAGCAAGTCTGCTTAATCAATTACCAAAGAAGCATGTCAAAATTAAGGAAAATAAGATTTTCTTATCAAGGTGATAAAATGTTGTGTAGCAAAAATGAGTACACCATCCTAAAAGTTACTAAATAAAACAAAATAAAAATGTTCTGGTCTAAGTTTAAGCCAGTGTTTGATCAACAGGTAAGTATGTTAAACCAAAACATTTAAAGAGAAGTCATTTCTTGACAATTAAAAGTGTTATATAGCCCACTGAATCATTCTCAGACTTAATGCTGACAACAATGGAAGCACTTGGGAGAGAACTGTCAGGAGACTTATTTCTTAGCACAGAAGAGGACAGTGGTACACGAGGATTACCAAATCATGGTTTTAAGTGTGAAAATATAGCAAAAGTAACACAGAAATTAAAAAACACTGAACTTGTGACAAGGCCCCTGAAATAATCAGGCCTTCATTCAGAAATCATTCTAATATGATGATTTATTATGATTTATTGTGCTGCTTAATATTTTTTTGGAACCTGTGATACTTTTTTCAGGATTCTCTGATGAATAAAAGGTTAAAAAGAACAGCATTTATTCAAAATATAAATCTTTACTATCACTTTTTATCAATTTAAGCTAAATAAAAGTATTAATTTCTTTCAAAAAAAAAAAGAGAGAAAAAAATGACTGACCCCAAACTTTTGAACGGTAGTGTATATTCTTACAAAAAATTTCTATTTTAAATAAATGCTGATATTTTTTAACTTTTTATTCATCAAAGAATCCTGAAAAAGTATCACAGGTTATAACATAATATTAAGCAGCACAACTGTTTCCAACATTTATAATAAATCATCATATCAGAATGATTTCTGAAGGATCATGTGACACTCGACCTGGAGTAATGATGCTGAAAATTCAGCTTTGATTACTGGATATAAATTACACTTTACTATATATTCACATAGAACACCATAATTTTAAATTGTAATAATATTTCACAATATTATAGTTTTTTCTGTATTTATTAAGAAATAAATGCAACCTTAATGAGCATAAGAGACTTCGTTCAAAACATTTAAAATAGTAATGTTTCCAAACTTTTGACTGTATGTGTGTATATATATATAATTAAAAAAATTAAGCATAATTTAAAAATAACAATTAATCATTATATATACATATAATGAACTTTCATATAGTTTTATTGTTAAATACCATTGTTTTGGCATCTTCATTTGTATGTATGTGTATTTGGCAGGCCTCTGAGGAGAATGGAGAACAGATGGCGTGTTACTTCGTAGCCGTGAGCCTTTCTGAAGACGACGACTGCAAGAACAACCGCTGGACCGTGACCAGGAAGCTCAGCGAGTTTCAGGCTTTGCACAGGAAGTTGACGGAGGTACGGCTGATATTTCTGCTGCCACACCTCTCATGTGTGATATCACATGCTGGCACGGCGTTTAAAAGACCACTGATCTGTGGCGGCCCTCGCCGTGTTGCCGTGGCAACGCAGTGACTCATCGTGTTGTCGTACATTATTAGTTCTGATAGAGATTATGCATGACGGAACACAAACCGATGCTTCTGATCCGCTCTTTATCTTTTGCAGTGTTTTCCGTCGCTCAAGAAAGTCCAGCTTCCCTCCCTCAGTAAACTGCCCTTCAAATCCATCGACCAAAAATTCCTCGACAAATCCAAAAATCAACTCAACACGTTTTTACAGGTGAGTCATGTTGTCGCCAGACTTTTGACTGTTAGCTTGAATGAAATGTCTGTAGACTGAAATTCTGTCCCTAGAAACGTAATGTTGTTTCCTCTAGAGCTTCATATAAGAGCTCAACAGTCTCTCAAACTGAGCACTTCTCATTCCAAAGTCTCTCCATAGGGTTCAATTCAACTATTGAAACGTGCCATCGGGTCCAAAAGGAGACATTTTCGCCTCGTATTCTCATTATATACCTGAATGTGTTCTGTGTGGCTTCAGTTCAGTTATGATGTCACACTCCAAAAAACAAACAAACACCATGAGAGATTGTAAATAGTTCTGCAAATAGTAACTGACTTGCTTTTGATTTTATTATTTTTTTTAATTGTCCATTTAATTTTTTCTGTCATTTTTTTAAAAAATGTTTTCAAATTTTTACCAGGTGCAAAATTTAAAATTACGTTTTTTTTCTAATTTGACCTAAAAAAAAAAAAAAAGCTAACATATGTGGTATTTTTTAAACATTATTTTAATGACGTTTATGATCTTTTATGGTTTTCATGTAAACATTTTAAAACAAAATTACTTCACTGCTTCATAATAATAAATATATTACGACAAACTCTACTAATGCCAACATTTATTAATTCTAATTTCAATGTAAAGCATATTTGACTTCTGTAAACGGTCACAGACTTGCTTTTGATTTTTCTTTTGTCAATTAGTTTTTTTTAATCACCACATAATAACTCTTACATGGACTATTTCCCAAAATGATTTCAATTATATTGTTTCCAAGTACAAAATCTGAATTTTTGAGCCGTGAATATAAGAGTTTTCTTCATTTGACCTGAACAAAATGTGCCTTTTCGTAAAAAAGACCAAAATTTGTGATATTTTTAAACACTTAAAGGGATAGTTCACCCAAAAATGACTCAAACTCTCCCTCAAGACATCCTAGGTGTATATGACTATCTTCTTTCAGACGAACACAATCGGAGGTATATATTAAATAATATCCTGGCTCTTCTGAGCTTTATAATGGGAGTGAATGGCGCTCCTGATTTTGAAACCCAAAAAAGCACATCCATCCATTATAATAATAATCCATACGGCTCCAGGGGTTAATAAAGGCCTTCTGAAGCAAAGCCATAGATTTTTAAATATATTAGATATTTAAATCTTTATAAACTAAAATAACTAGCTTCCAGCAGACAGCCTTACACACCGATATGCAGCGGAAGAGTGACTTCTGACCCGACGCCTGACGAAGTGCAAAGGAGCAAAACAAAACACCGGTCACAAATTAAGGTGCGGTCACGCTGCACTTTACATTCCATTGACTTCCATTCATACGCATGCAAATGCATCAGACCAGAGACGCAAGCTCATGTGAAAAGTTTTGCATTTTGCTGCGTTCCAAAGTATGGTGAACTCTGACCTGCGAATTTGCATCACGCGAAGACATGTGACTAGTAGAAGATCGATACGTCATGGCGTGACCCCTTGGCTGAATTTTAAAGAACAATATTTTTTGCAGTGCAGTAGAGTAGATTGTATATTTTTACATTTTGAATATATTACTATTTGTTATATGCTGAATTCGTGTTTATAAAAAGACGCTGCAGAGTGTGACGTCATATCACGACCGTTACAGTGTCCGAAGAAGCTTTGCATGCTCAAAGTCTAGTGTGACTGTGGCATTAGAAGTCAAAAACGATAATTTTTAAAGAGAAATATCAGAGGAGCTTGAGTTTTTTTGCCCAGCCCTATTTGTTTGGCCTGCGGGAGCCGTCTAAGCCTACAATACTCCTACATCCTGCGCCTTACATCGCCTCAGAGGTCACTCTTTTGGCTCAAGTCGATTTGCGTAGGCCAGCTGCCGGAAGCTAGTTATTTTAGTTTATAAAGTTTTAAATATGGATATTTTTTCTTTCAAAAACCCATCGCTTCTCTTCAGAAGGTCTTTTTTTAACCCCCTGGAGCCGTATGGATTACTTTTATGATGGATGGATGCTTTTTTTTGGACTTCAAAATCATGAGCGCCATTCACTCCCATTATAAAGCTTGGTAGAGCCAGGAGATTTTTTAATATATCTCTGATTGCTTTCGTCTGAAAGAAGATAGTCAAATACACCTAGTATGGCTTGAGTGTGAGTAAATCATTTTTGGGTGAACTATCCCTTTATTGACTTTAATGGTCTATTTTATGGTTTTTAAGTAAATATTAATAACATTTTAAAAGAAATGAAGCTTCACTGCTTAATAATAAATATAATATTATGCCAAACTCTACAAATTTATTTAAGTTTTTATTTATTTAATTTTGGGACATCTAAACCACATCCTGATATTTTCTAAATGAAGCCCCACAAAAAATATCAAAATGACCTTTTGGGTCACAATGTATTGGCACGTATCTGTTATTGATTGCCTCTTTTTTCCATTTATCACATCAGCCGATATTGGATATTTAATAACTTCTGCCTATTTTAAGGCATAGATCATCATTTAGCACTAATTTAATGAGATAAGGATAGATTATGGCAAATATTTAACCCTTTAAGAGCATTATCTTACACATCCTCAAAGCAAATCGCACACTTTCCTGTCTGTCAAACCCTTTATTAGAGCTCTTTCAAGTTTGTATGTGCCCAAAGTCCTTCATTAACACATCGCATACTCCATTTCCCAGCATGCAATTTACTTTGAACAGGACTGTGTTCTTGCAATATGTCTGTGTGTGTCTGGCCTCATTTGATTCAGGCTTGTGATTTAGAGATTATTTCTAGATTCATGAAGTTTTAGTTTGTGTGTTTCCTCTGTAGAAAGTGTTGACAGACGAGCGCATGTGTCAGAGCGAGGCGCTGTATGCGTTTCTCAGTCCGTCACCAGAGTACCTGAAGGTCATCGACATCCAGAAGAAATCCTCCTTCTCTCTCGCATCCTTCCTGGAGAGACTGCCGGGAGACTTTTTCTCACACCAGGAGGTACACACACACACACACACACACACACACACTCAGGTTTGTTTTGCTATCTTAGTGGGGACTCTCCATAGGCGTAATGGTTTTTATACTGTACAAACTGTATTTTCTCTCCCCCTACACTACCCCTACCCCTAAACCTAACCATCACAGGAAACATTCTGCATTTTTACATTTTAAAAAAACATCATTTAGTATGTTTATTAATCCATTTCCCTCGTGGGGACCGCTGGCTGGGCCCCACAATGTAGGTGATCTCAGGTTTTTATTACATCGTGGGGCCATTTGGTCCCCACGATGTAATATAAACAAGAACACACACACACACACACACTCACACTCTCACTCACTAATAAGAGTGACATAAGCATGATCATCCACCAAATCACCAAATGATGATCACACAGAGCATCAGAGATTTGAGACTGGTGTGTGTGTGTGTCAGGATGAAGCTGAGGATGACAGTGATCTCTCGGATTACGGCGATGAGACGGACGGGAGGAAGGACGCTCTGGCGGAGCCCTGCTTCATGCTGATCGGAGAGATCTTTGAGCTCAGGGGCAGTGAGTACAACACACTGCTGAAACTCTCGCTGTCGCCACGGTGATGAAACGAGTGTGATCGCACGTCTGTGGGTGTGAAACCGTTTGACCGCAGGACAGTGTGACTGATGTTTCTCTCGCTGTGTTTCTAAAGGCAGATGTTGTTTTGAAGAGCAGGGTTATGATCACTGACTAAAAACATTTCTGTTGTTTGAAATAAAATAAATAGTTGAAAAACTTTAAGTGAATGAAGATTAGAAATGCTGCATTGGCAATAAACTGAAATAAGCACTGAAATGAATAACTGGAACTAAATAAAAATAAATTAAACCTAAATAGAAATAGGAAAAAACAAACATAAAATTGCCCATTTAATTTTTCTGTCATTTAAAAAAAAAAAAAAAAATGTTTTCAAATTTTTTACCAGGTGCAAAATTTAAAATAAATTTGAGTTTTCCTAATTTGACTTCAAAAAAGGCTAAAATATGTGGTATTTTTTTAATGACGTTTATGATCTTTTATGGTTTGCATGTAAATATTAATAACATTTTAAAACAAAATTACTTATATAAATATAATATTACGACAAACTCTACTAATGCCAACATTTATTAATTCTAATTTCAATGTAAAGCATATTTTGATTTCTTTTGTCAATTTGTTTTAATCACCACTTAATAACTCTTACATAGAAGACTATTTCCCAAAATGATTTCAAATATATTGTTTTCAAGTACAAAATCTAATGAATTTTTAAAATGAATTTTTGAGCCATGAATACAGGAGTTTTCTTCATTTGACCTGAACATTGGCAATAAACTGAAATAAGCACTAAAATGAATAACTGGAACTAAATAAAAATAAATTAAACCTAAATAGAAATAGGAAAAAACAAACAAAAAAACTAATAAAATGACAAAAGCACATAATGAAATGACTAAAAATGAGTGCTGTCAAATGATTAATCGCATCCAAAATAAAAGTTGTGTGTACTGAGTATATTTATTATGTATATATACATATACACATGCATGTATATATTTAAGAAATATTTACATATATACGTGTGTGTGTGTGTGTGTATATGTAATATATATGTTTGTTAAATATATACATGTATGTGTGAGTGATATTTTCAGACATGACACATTGTGTCAGCACGTCATCATCATTGAAGGTGTGATGCTTTCTAACTCCGCTCGTGTGTTTCTGTCTGCAGTGTTTAAGTGGGTGAGGAAGACACTAATTGCACTAGTTCAGGTCACGTTTGGACGGACTATAAACAAGTAAGCATTAATGGATGGATGTAATGGAAACTTGCAGGATGAGCACACTGAGTTTGTCCTTCCGTCTCTTCCTCTGCAGGCAAATCAGAGACACTGTAAACTGGATCTTCAGTGAGCAGATGTTGGTTTACTACATTAATATATTCCGGGACACGTTTTGGCCCAACGGGAAGCTGGCACCTCATAACAGAAGCCGCTCGGAGAGCGAACGCAAAGAAACCAAGGAGAGAGCGCAACAGAAGCTACTAGATAACGTCCCAGGTGAGCGGAACATGGATTTAAAACTGAGTCTAGTGGGAATTTCAAAAACCTACAGTAAGAACATTTCTGCAGGATGAGGATCTGCTGTTTGCCTTTCACGTTTTGTCAGGATTATAGTAATTGTGAGGTGGAAATTCAGAGTTTGAGAGCCGTTCATGTGCCTGATATTATTAGTTTCTATTATTAGTAACACTAATGCGGCTTTATTGATGACCGCAAAATCCCTCATCGATACATGAATTCACCTCTAGATACTCTTGAAAAATACTGAACAGTTATTTATATACTATTATAGTATTAATGAACATTTTGAATTAGCTTTTTTATATCTTCAGTTTTCATTTTCATTTTAGGTTGTTTTAGCAGTTTTGTGGAACTTATTTATGAAAGCTTGTTTCCGCCACGGAATAATAAAAAAAAAAAACCCTGCAACTTTTTATTTCACAAATCTGAGAAAATTTGCGATTCAGTGTTTTTTTTTTTCTCTCAGAATTGCGACTTCAGTTTGCATATCTTTCAGTTTTAGAATTGCAAGACATAAACACAAAAGTCAGAATTTTGAGATGGAAAAAATTGGAATTACCTTTTTTTATTCCCTGGCAGAAACAAACTTTACCTTTTCTCGTTTTTATTCGTTTGTTTTATTTTTTTAAATGTATTTTTATGTCACTTTTAGTAATTTTAGTAACTTAAACTTATTTTATTTCAGTTAGTTGCCAAGTCAACATTTCTCTAACCTTTTTTTTCTGCATATATATATACATAGCATCACAAACAACCTTTAAATGTTAAAGCCACTGTTTTGATCATTAATTGTTCATTCTGAACTTCTAATATGGGTAAATAGGAGTGACAAAAACATGTTTTTTGCAAGTTGTAATTATGGTAATTCCTATCGCACCATTATTTTACTTTATTATATTGATGTCTAAAGTAGGGTTGTCAAAAGTACCGATTTCAGTACCAAGTCTGTACTGAAATTAAAAAAATGCAATGAAACCAGCATTTCCCCCTAGCATTTTGAGCGCTGTTGAGCGGATTCTTAAACACCTCTGATTGGCCGTTGTGTTCACGCACTCAACAGATACGCCTGCTTTCAAACGCTTGCAAACTGCGTGAAGGCGCTGAGCTTTATAATGACTGTTGCATAATCCTAGCTCTGCTGTCTGTGATTTAATGTTAATCAAAAAACAAAAGATCGCACACTATTCTTGACTAATATAACTTTTGTAACTTAGTGGACCCCACCCAAATAATGACCAAAACTTTATTGATGTTTTAAGTTTATTGTGTCTGTTTTCACATCAAAAAAATCACCATAAGAGCTAAACAAGAAGTGCACATTAAAATCTCTCTCTCCGTTGCATTATCATCAACATCCAGCGAATTACACAAAACACTTATTACAACTAACAGTAAACAAAAACATACATATCTCATGCCTTTTCAGGGGATGCTTAATAAACTGGCAAACTTTAAATCTGCAAAATCTCTCTGAAGAACTGCATGCTCTCCTTGTCATTACCCGTATAGCTCCGTAGACTAGAACACCCGTCAAAATAAGAGTAAAGGAGATCTCATACATATTTAAACTTACAAAAAATATTAAAATGTATACAAAAACAAATGAGAAGATTAATCACAATAAAGTCTGTTACAATAAAGGATTAATATGTATTTAATTAATACAGTGAATAATATGCAGTGTTATTTTCCATTTGTTTTTCATTATTTCTGTAACTACCTTAAAACTATTAAACCTACCTAAAAAGCAGTGTTTATTTCATATGTATCTTTGTTCTGTTGTCTTTATGTTTGCCTGCTGAATGTTAAATGAATCCAATCCATGTTCATTAGAAATTATTTGATGATGCAACAATAAACCCGTCTATTTTGATGACAAAATTTCAAAACACAGGAAGTGACAAATATCGGTATCGGCCAATAATTGTTTGTTAAAATCGGTATCAGTATCGGCCCCAAAAAATCCTATCGGTGCATCCCTACTATTTACAACATGTTTTTAACGCATTGATCGTTGTGGCCAATCACAGACATATCTGTTGAGCGTATGAACACTATGGCCAATCACAGACATATCTGTTGAGCGTATGAACACAATGGCCAATCAGAGGTGTTTAGGAATACAGCGCTCAGAATGCTAGGAGGAAATGCTGGTCACATTTTTTTAAATTTCGGTTCCGAAGTCAGTACTTTTGACAACCCTAGTCTAAAGGTAGTACTAGCTAGTTGACTGTTTGCAAATTATAATTTTTTAATTGATCCAAATTAATACAAAACTAGTCCTGTGTGGATTCAGTCACCCTGGTAAAGATAGTTTATTTCATGCTAAAGTGCGAAGCTGTTAATATAAAAGGCTTCGTGGCATTTTCTGCCTGCGTGGTGCTTTTTAATTAGAGCGGGACACTCAAAACACACTCACACACACTCCAGAGAGAGCAATTACAGCAGGCGCTCAGAACAGAGACTCAACGGCATTAAAGCTGCACAATACAATCTTTCATTGAGACTGTGGAATTTGATCAAAAAAGGTTGTTCTTGTCGTTCAGATGCACTTCAGAATCTGGTGGGGCAGCAGAATGCCAGATACGGGATCATCAAGATCTTTAATGCACTTCAGGAGACCAGAGCCAACAGACATCTTCTCTACGTGAGTCGCCCTGCATTAACCCTGCTGCTGTTTATTTATATCTCAGGCTTTCACTCTGTCAGCTGACGCTCTCATTTCTGCTTTCTGAAAACACACATTTGGGTTTAAAACAGAGAATGAACCTGTCGAGCTTCATTCACAGTTCATTTGAAGACGAGATGAAGATTGAGCCTGTTTACTTTCTTAATTCAAGTCTCTTTTTTTGCACACAATTCATCAGTGCACGTTACTCTGAGGAAATGTATTCTTTGTTGAATTGTATTAACTTTCTCTGCCTCTGAAACAACTTTTCTACTAATAAAGGATATGCGGGTAGGGAAAAATTGTATTTTAATTTTTAGTATATTTTATGTTTTTATATATATAAAATATCTTAAAATATACTTGCAATAAATTACTATTTATATAACTTTTTATTATACCATTGTCAATATATATTAAAATAAAGAAAATGTAAGTTTATTACAAATAATATAAATATACATAAATCTCATACACTACCGTTCAAAAGTTTGGGATCGGTACGATTTTTTATGTTTTTAAAAGAAGTTTCGTCTGCTAACCAAGACTGCATTTATTTAATTAAAAATACAGTAAAAACAGGAATATTTTGAAATATTATTACAATTTAAAATAACTGTTTTGTATGTGAATATACAGTAAAGTGTAATTTATTCCAGTGATCAAAGCTGAATTTTCAGCATCATTACTAAAGTCTTCAGTGTCACATGATCCTTCAGAAATCATTCTAATATGATGATTTGATGCTCAATAAACATTTATGATTTATGATTGTACTTTTTTTTTCAGGATTCCTTGATTAATAAAAAGTTCAAAAGAACAGCATTTATCTGAAATACAAAGCTTTTGTAACATTTTTTGTCTACCGTTCAAAAGTTTGGGGATAGTAAGAATTTTTATTTTTATTTTTTTGAAAATAAATTAAAGAAATTAATACTTTAATTCAACAGCGATGCATTAAATCATTCAAAAGTGACAGTAAAGACATTTATAATGTTACAAAAGATTATATTTCAGATAAATGCTGTTCTTTTGAACTTTTTATTCATCAAGGAATCCTGAAAAAAAAAGTCCACAACTGTTTTCAACATTGATAATAATCAGAAATGTTTCTTGAGCAGCAAATCATCTTATTAAAACAGTTATTTTAAATTGTAATAATATTTCAAAATATTCCTGTTTTTACTGTATTTTTAATTAAATAAATGCAGTCTTGGTGAGCAGACGAAACTTCTTTTAAAAACATTAAAAATCGTACCGATCCCAAATTTTTTAACGGTAGTGTATATATTTTTTATTTTTATATTTAGAAGAACAGCATTTATCTGAAATACAAAGCTTCTGTAGCATTATACACTACCGTTCAAAAGTTTGAGGTCAGTAAGAATTTTTTTTTTTTTTACAGAAATTGAAGAAATTAATATTTTCATTCAGAAAGGATGCATAAAATCATTCAAAAGTGACAGTAAAGACATTTATAATGTTACAAAAGATTCTATTTTAAGTAAATGCTGTTCTTTTGAACTTTCTATTTGTCAAATAATCCTGAATTTTTTTACACAACTGTTTTCAACATTGATAATAATCAGAAATGTTTGTTGAGCAGCAAATCATCATATTGGAATGATTTCTGAAGGATCACGTGACACTGAAGACTGGAGTAATGATGCTGAAAATTCAGCTTTGATCACTGGATATAAATTACAGTTTATATATTCACATAGAAAACAGCTACTTTAAATTCTAATAATATTTCGCAATATTACTGTTTTGTATTTTTAATCAAATATATCTTTGCAATGGAGAAAATGAGGGGGATGTTTTCTTCTGGAAGCCTACGTTTTCATTGTAATGTCACATTTTTAAGTTAAATTTATTGCACATGGTGTTAAATGTTTCATAAATCCACATATTTAGTTCACTCCTGGTATAGAATATTAATTGTTTTCAGATGTTGAGCTTTAACATTAAAGCACCATAACTGCTATGATCCAGTTTTCCAGGGTTCTCCAGATCTGGAGCCAAAAACTAGTCGTACAAGTTAGTCATCATTTTTAGTCAGAGTTTTTTCTTCTGTCAGTTACATAAACAAGTAGATTGGCCTAATTTGATAGTGAAAATTAAGACCAATTACCCCGAACTAACTGCTAGTGGGTCAAACTAGATCTGAAGATGCTGTCTTAACATAATGGCTGTGTTTATGCCACTGGGTCTAGGTTTCATTAAATGATGATACTGTAGCGCCATCTAATGGTGGAATGAAGAAGAGAGATGATTAATATATTGATGAGTTTTCTCTTTGTCTTTAGATCTTGTTGGAGATGCTTCTTAAAGAACTCTATCCTGAGCTGAGCGTCGACGCCGTACAGGCCTGAGCGTCATCAGTGGCTCGTGATGTTTTCCTCTAATGTGCTGGAAGGATGTTTTATTTCTGAACCACTTGACTCTGTAGTGCTGGATCTAGAAGCGTCAGGCTTCTTGAGCGACATGAATATATGTTTGTGTTTTAATCTGTTCTTGTGTTTTTGGAGGAACAGGCCCGGTCCACTGCCAGCTGTCATATTCCGCTTCTCTCTCTTTTGTTTTCTTCTGGGGGGTTTTGCTCTGTAATGTGAATAACAGTGGAGTGAGTGTAAAAAGAAGAAGCCAGACCTCTGTAAACTCCCTACATATTATTGTGACCATTATGAAGGCTTTTAATCGTGCAATATGTCATGTACAGTTATTGTGAAGGTTCTGTTTGTGATATTATTATTATTATTGTTATTATAGAATTTTATTTTTACCAAAAATAGGCTAGAGCATTTATAAGCAATAAATTGCAAACGAAGATCTGTCACGTGTCATGTCTTCAATATCATAAAATATTAAATGCATACATTAAAATGCAATTCCTATCTTGAACTTGAATACAATTTCTTAGTGTTTACATTTCTAAATTATATTAACTTTTTTGTTGTTGTTGCTTTCTTATTTTTTGACTTATTTTTTTGTGGGGCAAGTCAAAAATATCCTGTTGATGTAATTATACCTGTAATGATTTCAAAGAAAAAATCTAAAAAGTAGTTATATACAGTGATTATTCTGGTTTATAATGTTCATTAAAAAAAAATGTTTGAAAACTTTTTGAAAATAATTTTTATGTGTACACACATATTCAGGAAAATAAAATTGACTAGAATATAAAGATTTATAAGAAGTTGGCACATTTTAAACTAGTTTTTTTGCAAGATTTTAGTATTTAATAATAGTAAACCAGTGAGATTAAATGAGTGATTGTTGTTGCACGTGTGATTCATATCCTGCCGTGTACGACATCCATTTGCAACTCCCGACAGATCTCCGGATCGATCCTGGCAGCCTGATGGAAGGGAAATGAGAGAAATTAGACAACTATCTAAGGTACCACTGGACCTCTGAATGTCACGTCTTCTATTCTATAGTCAGCTTTATTTCTATAGTGCTTTATACAGTACAGATTGTTTCAAAGCAGCTCTTTTTTATTGTAATTGTGTTTATATTCCCCAATTCTAATTTTTTATCATAATTGCGAGATCATATCCAACAATTCTGACTTTTTTTTAAAATTGTAATTGCGAGTTTATATCCCACAATTCTGACTTTTTATTGTAATTGCGAGTTTAAATCCTGCAATTCTGACTTTATCGTAATTGTGTTTAAATCCCACATACTGACTTTATCATAATTGCGAGTTTAAATCCCACAATTCTGACTTTTTAGCGCAACTGTAAGTTTATATCCCACAATTCTGACTTTATTGCAATTGAGCAATTCCGACTTTATTGCAATTGAGCAATTCAGACTTTATCGTAATTGTGAGTTTACATCCCACAATTCAGACTTTTTTATTGTAATTGTGAGTTTAAATCCCACAATTCTGACTTTTTATCGCAACTGTGAGTTTATATCTGACAATTCTGACTTTATTGCAATTGAGCAATTCCGACTTTATTGTAATTGTGAGTTTAAATCCCACAATTCTGACTTTTTATCACAACTGTGAGTTTATATCCCACAATTCTGACTTTATTGCAATTGAGCAATTCCGACTTTATTGTAATTGTGAGTTTATATCCCACAATTCAGATTTTTTTTATTTTAATTGCGAGTTTATATCCCGCAATTCTGACTTTATCGTGATTGCGATTTTATATCCCACAATTCTGACTGTATCGTAATTGCGAGTTCAAATCCCACAATTCTGAATTTTATCGTAATTGAGTTTATATCCCAAAATTCATATTCATATATTTATATATCCCACAATTCTATTTTTTTATAGTAACTGTGAGTTTATATCCTGCAATTGTGACTTTTTTTATTGCAATTGCGAATTTATATCCTGCAATTCTGACTTTATCACAAGTTTATTTCTCAGAATTCTGACTTTATAAATTGTAATTCTAACTTAGTTTCTCGCTATTGCGAGTTTANTCTTTTTTATTGTAATTGTGTTTATATTCCCCAATTCTAATTTTTTATCATAATTGCGAGATCATATCCAACAATTCGGACATTTTTTTTTTTATTGTAATTGTGAGTTAATATCCTGCAATTCTGACTTTATCGTAATTGCGATTTTATATCCCACAATTGACTTTTTTTATTGCAGTTGCGCAATTCAGACTTTATCGTAATTGCGAGTTTAAATCTTGCAATTCTGACTTTATCGTAATTGTTTAAATCCCACATACTGACTTTATCATAATTGCGAGTTTATATCCCACAATTCTGACTTTATTGCAATTGAGCAATTCAGACTTTATCGTAATTGCGAGTTTAAATCCCACAATTCTGACTTTTTATCGCAACTGTGAGTTTATATCCCACAATTCTGACTTTATCGTAATTGTTTAAATCCCACATACTGACTTTATCATAATTGCGAGTTTATATCCCACAATTCTGACTTTATTGCAATTGAGCAATTCAGACTTTATCGTAATTGTGAGTTTATATCCCACAATTCAGATTTTTTTTTATTGTAATTGTGAGTTTAAATCCCACAATTCTGACTTTATTGCAATTGAGCAATTCAGACTTTATCGTAATTGTGAGTTTAAATCCCACAATTCTGACTTTATTGCAATTGAGCAATTCAGACTTTTTCGTAATTGTGAGTTTATATTCCACAATTCAGATTTTTTTTAATTGTAATTGTGAGTTTAAATCCCACAATTCTGACTTTTTATCACAACTGTAAGTTTATATCCCACAATTCTGACTTTATTGCAATTGAGCAATTCAGACTTTATCGTAATTGTGAGTTTATATCCCACAATTCAGATTTTTTTTATTTTAATTGTTTATATCCCGCAATTTTGACTTTATCGTAATTGCGAGTTCAAATCACACAGTTCTGAATTTTATCGTAATTGTGAGTTTATATCCCAAAATTCATATTCATATATTCATATATCCACAATTCTATTTTTTTATAGTAACTGTGAGTTTATATCCTGCAATTGTGACTTTTTTATTGCAATTGCGAATTTATATCCTGCAATTCTGACTTTATCACAAGTTTATTTCTCAGAATTCTGACTTTATAAATTGTAATTCTAACTTAGTTTCTCGCTATTGCGAGTTTATATCCCACAATTCTGACTTTTTTATTGCAATTGTACAATTCTGACTTTTTTTAAATCATTAATTGCGAGTTTATATCCTGCAATTCTGACTTTTTTCGCAGAATTGTGTGAGAGAAACTTGTATTTGCTATTTAAATGTAAGAACTGCAAAATAAAAAGTCACAATAAAGTATTCTGTGGCAGAAACAAGCTTCCATAAGTGTCAATTATGAAACGCATTCGATTTCGATACAGAAGAATGAATTGAAATGAATAATGACATTATCATTATTCAGCTCAATTTGGTTCATGGTTCAATTTCGGTTCATGTGGTGTCAGTGCAGTCAAATTGAAGTGCAAACCCCAAATGAGCAAGCCTCAAACTTTCCCCACGTCACTTCTCAGCAGCAGTGCATTTTACAGGTCTAACATCTGTGGAGAAGGATGGAGTGTCTATTTACACTTACTGCCATTTGCACCAATGTAAATAGTGTCTATCGCTGCTGCCGCATTATCATTTTGCGGTGGTCAACGGTACCTGTGTGAAGTAGGTTTTTGCTCTGTCTCTGTTCTGCAGGACCCCTCGGCCCAGATGAAGGCAGCGGGCATAGTAGAACATGGCTATAGCGATGCCCTTCCTGATGAACTCCTCCAGACAGCCCGTGTGCCGCGCTATGGCACTGATGTCCTCGTATGCGCACACTCTGAAAGTCCAACCAAACCAGTTTTAACATGCAAAATAAAACAGAACAGTGTTCTCTACAATACCTCTCAGTTTCTGAATGATGCATTGCACCTTTCTCCCAGGGCGGCTGCTCTGGAGTAGAGCTTGCGGTGGTAGTAGCAGGCCGTCAGGTGGCCTTGAGCGTAGACGTTCCCTCTCTCCGCCGCATCCTTCAGGCAGAACAGAGCCGCATCTGGGTCCTTCTGCACTCCGTGACCGTACAGATACATGACGCCCAGAGCGCCCTGAGACTCCAGACTGCCGTTCCCACACGCCTCCGAGTGCCACGAGAACGCCTGATGGACACACATGGTCAGTTTTACTGAACACACAGACATTTAAATGTTTCTTGAGTATCAAATCATCATATCAGAATGATTTCTGAAGGATCATGTGACACCGAAGACTGGAGTAATGATGCTGAAAATTCAGCTTTGATCACAGGAATAAATTACACTTTACTATATATTCACATAGAAAAGTAGAGGATTAGGGCCAAGCAATAATAATAAAAAAAATAAAACCATCTTGATATTAAAGTCATTATAATGTGAATAAATTTCTCAATTTTACGAGTTTTTTCTCAAAACGCAACAACTTTATTCTCAATTTAATGAGTTTATTTTCATTTTATGTCGACTTTTTTTCTCGAAATTTAACAAGTATTTTCTCGAAATTCTCGAAATGTAATGAATTTATTCTCAACATTGTATTTTGATTTTTTTCCCCCTGAAATTTAACGAGTTTAATCCTGAATTATAATGACTTTAATCTCGAGATTGTTTAATTTTTTTGTATTATTGTTTGGCCCTAATCCTCTTCTGTAGAAAAGTTATTTTAAACTGTAATAATAAACTGCATTTGATCAAATAAATTCAGAAATTGACTTAAAAAGTCACATAAAAATTCATAATTATGACATAAAAATTCATAATTACGACATGCTAAGTCATATTTATGAGATGAAAAGCCAAAATTATAACATAAGTGATAATTAAGGTCAAAATGTAGTTACTCCAATATGATCAAATGCATCATATTGGAGTTTTTGGAGACCACTGGAGGCTGATTTTACTACGGTAACATCTCTTTTCTGAAACAAGCATGTAAAAGTGTCCTCTACAAAGCACACAGATATTTAAGGAGTCATGATATTTATTTTAAAAATGCATAATGATTAAGATGTGGACACTTGCATGTTTCAAAGGAAATATACTATTGCTTTTGTAAATCATAATTATGATTTGTGCTTGGATGTGGGTTTTGCTATGGGTTTTCAGAAGCAGTTTGTGAATTTATGAGTAGAATAAAGTCTGTGGTCATCATTACTTGAGCACTGTGTGCTTTTAAAAAGGCAAATTGCCACATGCAGACTACAGCGGTTGTAGCACATAAACTCAGATCTTTGTGTATTTGTAGCTTAAGCAGTTTGTTTGCAACAAAATATGAACGCCTGCTCCAGTAATGCCAACCACAGACCTTATTTTACTCAAATCACAAACTACTATGCGAAAATCCCATTAGAGATTCCCGAAGGAACCCAGTGCTAATCCTCTCTAGTTTCACGACTACAAACGGAGCAGGTAAACGCTTCAGATGGAGATGCATGATCAGGACCTTTCTGAGGTCGAGGCTCTCCGGTCTGCAGTAGAACATGCCCAGAGACGACTGCGCTTCCACACTAGCGTCCGGGTTCCCATCATCAGCTGCCAGGAGCCAAAGCCTGCGAGAAACACACACCAGGGCTGCGTCTGAAATCACATATTATATAGCAGGCAAAAAACAGTATGTGACAAAAGAAGGATGTGCGTCCATCAGTACTTTAACTGTTCTTCTTATTTTCATGCACAGATGTCTGTTTTGTCTGATTGTTTCTCACCGCTCTGCTTCAGCGCTGGACGTCTGGACACCATAACCCTCCAGATACGCCCGGCCCAGGTTATACAGCGCCGCGTGTCTGACAGAGCCCACCTCAGAGGATTCCCAGAATGCAACTCTTCTCATGTACTCAATTGCTTTGCCCTGTGAAAGTTCGTAGTTTTTATATGGACAGTGAGATTTTAATCGAGTGCATTAGTGCCTGCCCCCTTTTTCAGCGGTGTTGGTTCTGGTGTCTTGAGAAATCGAGCCCCCCCCCAGGAATCTGGTCTCCTTTAGGACCCAGGCGGTAATGCCTGATCAAAAGTTGTTATCATGATGTCTTGACTAATTATCTATTTCACTATTGTATGATGTTTATCTCATTTAGTGCACAAACAACATGCTTGAAATATAAAATGAATGCCTTTCTATTGCATGATAAAACAAACTGGAAACACAACCATGCCTAAAAATTAATTTTTTTATAAGGATTGTTGCAACATACTATGTTCTGTATTAACGTTAATATTAATTTCACACAATACTAGCAATGTGGTATAGTATCTTACTATTGTAATTTTTAATAAATGAATTGTCATGCTAAGTACACACAAACATTAATTTGAAACACGTATTTGCGAACTGTATTGAAAGCAAAAAACATTCCTAATATAATCAGTGTTGCCAATTCTGCAGTTTTCCCGCTGAATTGGGATACTTTTACACTGTTGCCGCGGGTTGTTTTTCAAGTCCGCGGGTTGAATTGACCCCAAATAACGTGATATTTAGTCCCTGGAATGCGAAATTTACCAGGGGAGCCCCGCCAATAACGCAGATTTTACCCCCCGGAACGTGATTTTTACCGTGGGACCTCCCCTGAAATGCCATTGGACTAGTTTTAGGAAGCAATTGGGTGGATTTTGTTGTGAAAACCTGGCAACCCTGCAATGGGATCACTCGATACCCGATTCATGGGGGGACTCGATTTCACACCACACTGTAAATATTTTTTCCATTCATTTCTCCCATAGAGATTTTAAAATAGTCTTTGTTAAAGCATTATAAACCATGAACCAAACCAACCAGCTTCGAGGAGAATCACAAAAGTGTTTGAAAATTCGACAGAAAGACAAAGGTACACGACTGTGTGCCTTAGTGAGGGAAGCGTTGTGAACAGCAAATCAAATTAAAAACGATGGAGAAATATAAAACTACTCATTCACAAATAATGATTACACTGCGTTCCAAATTATTATGCAAGGAAGATTTCAGTACAATAAACATTCAGATTTGAGTTTTTCTAAGACAATGTTTGTTTGTTTATTTATCCATGTTTTTTTAGATAACTGGTATCAACCTCAGACAAAATAATTTGCCAGATCTATGGAAACCCTACTTAGAGGTTGTTCCACATTATTAAGCAAGTCACAGTTCTCATGCAATATGGGAGGAAGAAAGATCTTTCTGAAGATGAAAAGCATGAAATGGTGCAATGTTGTGCAAAAGGCATGAAAACAACTAATATTGTGTGAAACTGAATGGAGATTCTCGAATTATCATAAGATTTGTGAGTGATTTAGAGCAGAACTCGGTCAGATAAAGGCTTATTAAGGAAAGTTCCTGTCAAAAAAAATTTAATGTTTTAAAAGGGCAGCTATAAAAAAGCCAGTGTTGAGCAGCAAACAGGTGTTTGAAGCTGCTGGAGTCTCTGGAGTCTCAAGAAGCTCTCCATGCAGGCTGGCAGTTGTGCGTAAAGATGCATTTCAGCCACTCCAAACCAAACCTCACAAAGAGAAACATTTACAGTGGGTGTAGAAATACAGGAAGACTCATTTTTAAATAGTTTTATTCACTGACTAATGCCGCACTACAATGGATGGTCTAAATGGATGGATTTCTGGATGGTTGGTGAATGGCCACCACGTTCCAACAAGACTGCGACGTCAGCAAGGAGCTGGCGGGTGATGATTTGGGCTGGAATATTGGGAAGTGAGATGGAGGGTATTTAAATGACTTTTGCAAGATATGTGGAGTTCATAACTGGCCATTTTCAGCTATGGTATAAAAAGGAGGATAGTGCATAGTACAATGCACTATTGTACAATGCACTATGCACTATCCCATGCTGCAAAAAAACACCACAGCAATAAAACTGTTTGAAAATGTATTTCTAAACCCATTGTAAATGTTTCTCTTTGTGAGGTTTGGTTAATGGTGGCTAAAATGCATCTTTACGCACAACTGCCAGCCTGCATGGAGAGCTTCTTGAGACTCCAGAGACACCAGCAGCTTCAAATACCTGTTTTCTGCTCAACACTGGCTTTTTTTATAGCTGCCCTTTTAATACAATTAATTTTTTTGACAGGAACTTTCATTAATAAGCCTTTATCTGACCGAGTTCTGCTGTGCTCTAAATCACTCACAAATCTTATGATAATTCGATAATCTCCATTCAGTTTCACACAATATTAGTTGTTTTCATGCCTTTTGCACAACATTGCACCATTTCATGCTTTTCATCTTCAGAAAGATCTTTCTTCCTCCCCATATTGCATGAGAACTGTGACTTGCTTAATAATGTGGAACAACCTCTAAGTAGGGTTTCCATAGATCTGGCAAATTATTTTGTCTGAGATTGATACCAGTTATCTAAAAAGACATGGATAAATAAACAAACAAACATTGTCTTAGAAAAACTCAAATCTGAATGTTTATTGTACTGAAATCTTACTGATATGTCACTTGCATAATAATTTGGAACGCAGTGTATATGTATAAAAACAATGTATTTTAAGTTTATTGCAAAATATGCATATATTATACAAACATTTCAGTATTTAGAACGACGTGGGCGGAGCTAAAGCGCTCTTTTGGCACCCCTTGCCTTTTTAGTCTCTCTGATTGGTGTAATTTTCTGTACAGCATCATGGGTAATGTAGTTTATCACGAATTCCGTGATTATTTTCAAAAATAAGATGAAATAAAGCAGGCTGACAGATTCAACAGAAGCAAATACCATTGATTAACAACCTCGTCTTTAAAGGTTTATGAGTTCAAAATCTATTTCCCCGTGGAGAAAATGAATGGAGTTTTTACTTCCAGAACCCAACTGTTGCGCTCTATAGCGTTAAAGGAAACTTTAGTTGCTTTTGCAGGCATTTGTAGATGTGTAAGTCTATTATTACTGTGGATCTGAGAGATATAAATAGCAAGAAGGTCCTCACAAGGTCTTCTTTGGTTCCAAGGCCATCGTAATAAACGACAGCCAGCTGATAGAGAGCTCGAGGATCTTCATCTTTAATGCCATCAAAGATGATCTCTGCTTCTGCGTAGCGGCCCTGCAGAACAACACGAGTCATGGATCGATCTGCTGTCTGAAACAGTGCAGAATAAATGAGAGAGACGTAAGGCATCAGTCACCTCCTCATAGTGCAGCTGTCCCAGCAGGAAGGCGGCTTGAGAATCTCCTCTTTCTGCTTTCTCTTTAAGCAGAATCACTGTCTTCTCCACTGACTCAGCACTGCTCTCTGCTTAAATGAAACACAATGGATATACAGTGGCATGCGAAAGTTTGGGAACCCCTTGCAGAATCTGTGAAAATGTGAACAATTTTAACAAAATAAGAGAGATCATACAAAATGCATGATATTTTTACATTTTTTACATATAATCCACAAGACCAAAAAGTAGCTGAATTTATTAAAATATCTCCGTTCAAAAGTTTGTGAACCCTTGATTCTCAACACTGTGTGTGGTTACCTGATGATCCACGACTGTTTGTGTGTTTTGTGATGTTGTTCATGAGTCTCTTGTTTGTTCTGAGCAGTTAAACTGAACTCTGTTCTTCAGAAAAATCCTCCAGCTCCTGCAGATTCTTCAGTTTTCAAGCATTTTTGCATATTTGAACCCTTTCCAGCAGTGACTGAATGATTTTGAGATTCATCTTTTCACAGTGAGGACAACTGAGGGACTCAAACACAACTATTAAAAAAGGTTCAAACATTCACTGATGCTCCAGAAGGAAACACGATGCATTAAGAGCCGGGGGGTGAAAACTTTTGAACAGGATGAAGAAGTCCAAATTTTTCTTATTTTGTTTAAAATATATATATTTTTTTCATTTAGTACTTCCCTTCGGAAGCAACAGAAGATACTTGCATGTTTCCCGGAAGACAAATTAACCCTTGTGCGGTCTTCGTTTGGGGACTGCACTCGTGGTCTTCGGGGTCTCCAGGCAACAAAATGTAATTTTGAAACAATATAATATATTTTTTAAAAACCAATAACAATGCAATTTTACTCTGTTTATTAATGTTTTTACTCAACATTTGTGCAGTTTTTGGAGGATTTGTGATATCTTTTAAATTTATATAGATAAATTAAAAAACATTTTTTTAAATAGGTTTTTATGCAAAAGCAGCTTTTTATGTAAAATTTATGTAAAAAGGCCCAGATTTCTAACTTTCATTCATGGGGATAACATGGATAATTTGACATGTTTAGTGTAAGATTTTTGCCCATCTTTTGGAAAATGCAATTATAAAAGTAAAAAAACGATCATTTTTACCANCATCTTTTGGAAAATGCAGGTATAAAAGTAAATTTTTTACCAGTAGATGCTGCAGAGCTCCACTGTGTGCTGTTTGACTGACTGAAAGACTCTTTTCACAAGTATTTTTTCTGTTGGATTCATATCTAAATGTTATGAAATCACAATTATGACAATAAAAATTACTTTTTGTCAAAGTTTTGCATTTTTTGTACTGAAAAAAATCAGTTTTTCAATAATATCATCAATAATGTAATCTCCAGAGACCCCACTTAGAAATTGGACGAAATCCATTCTCAAAATCAGAAACAACGCACAACACACATACACAGAAATGAAGTGGCACACTTCCAAAAATGCAAAAAACATCCTCAATAAAAAATGGACATGCTCACACACACACGCGCGCACACACAAAAATACAAATTATTTATTTTATTATTTTTATTATAAAATTATTATTGAAAAACTGTTTTTTTTTCAGTACAAAAAATGCTAAACTTTGACAAAAGGTAATTTTTATGGTCATAATTGTGATTTCATAACATTTAGATCTGAATCCAACTGAAAAATGCTTGTGAAAAGAGTGTTTCAGACAGTCAAACAGCAAATAGTGGAGCTCTGCAGCATCTACTGGTAAAAGTGATCGTTTTTTTACTTTTATACCTGCATTTTCCAAAAGATGGGCAAAAATCTCACACTAAACATGTCAAATTATCCATGTTATCCCCATGAATGAAAGTTAGAAATCTGGGCCTTTTATAAAGTGAATTTTACATAAAAAGCTATTTAAAAAAATATTTTTTAATTTATCTATATAAATTTAAAAGATATCACAAATCCTCCAAAAAGTGCACAAATGTTGAGTAAAAACATTAATAAACAGAGTAAAATTACATTTATTTAAAAAAAAAAAATTATATTGTTACAAAATTACATTTTGTTGCCTGGAGACCCCGAAGACCACGAGCATAACATTTTTTTTACACAAACATAAAAACAAGATATCGTTCCAATATTTTTTATTTGTAGATCTTTAAAGTGTTAACCACCGTACAAAGTCTCATGCCATTTGGACAAAGGGAACTTTTTTTTTTTTATTGGAGCAAATGTCGTTTGGGGTCTCAAAAGACACAGAAGACCGCACAAGAGTTTCAATTTACCTTGATATTTGAATTCAAAAAGTTTTCACCCCCCGACTCTTAATGCATCGTGTTTCCTTCTGGAGCATCAGTGAATGTTTGAACCTTTTTTAATAGTTGTGTTTGAGTCCCTCAGTCGTCCTCAGTGTGAAAAGATGAATCTCAAAATCATACAGTCACTGCTGGAAAGGGTTCAAATATGCAAAAAATGCTTGAAAACTGAAGAATCTGCAGGAGCTGGAGGATTTTTCTGAAGAACAGAGCTCAGTTTAACTGCTCAGAACAAACAAGAGACTCATGAACAACATCACAAAACACACAAACAGTCGTGGATCATCAGGTAACCACACACAGTGTTGAGAATCAAGGGTTCACATACTTATGAACGGAGATGTTTTAATAAATTCAGCTACTTTTTTGTCTTGTGGATTATATGTAAACATCTTTTATGTAAAATATCTTACTCAGGACAGTACTAAATAAAAAATAACATGCATTTTGTATGATCTCTCTTATTTTGTTAAAATTATTCACATTTTCACAGATTCTGCAAGGGGTTCGCATGCCTGTATATAGGCCAAATGCAATGAAATGTCTCTGTTAAACAAAGTTGTAATGCACGTGATCACGTGTTTGCATCACCTGATTGCGTCAACTCTTCTCTAATATCTTCATAAATCTCGATTACTGTATTGAGAAACTTTGTGTTTGTGATTTTCTCCGTCGAGTCCATTTCCCCCACTAAATCACTGCTTACAAACTAACTTTACTTTTACACTCAGCAGCGCTTTAATAAAAGTCATAATGCGTATTATTTCGATGGTTTTCTCCGTCTGTAAATTTCCCAACAGTTAAAGCGCGTGAAAAGTAAATAAAGCGCCATTACAACAAATGTTACCATGACAGCCACTGATGACCTCACACTTTTGCTTTTCATTTTACTTAATTGCAGTTATTAATATAATATAATAAATTA
>RJVU01052173.1:1816205-1840064 GCA_003731715.1 Anabarilius grahami
TAATAATACACATTTAATAGTAATATATTATAATATTTTAACATTTAATATTTTAATATGGTGTTTAATTAAATATTTAGTAATAATAATAAAAAATAATTTTTTAATAGTAATATTTTATAATATTTCAGTTGATATTTGTTTTTGTGCTACAAATTAATCTCATGTATATTCAGTAAAGATGTTATTTTAAACTGGCTGGAAAAATCCGTTGCATGCTAAATGTGGGACACTGCTAAATATGACTAATTCAAATTAAATATTTACTCATATTTATAATAATATATAATAGGGTTTGCCTGTTTTATTGTCAACAGCTGTGTGAAGGAATTTGTACAGGAAGGAAACACTGATGTTTGTTGTTGACGAAAGCTTGATGTGAAAGCTGATGCTGATTGGTGCAGACAGGAATGACACTGATCTGGGCCGTATCATTTGTTCACTCATGCTGTAGGTCGATCCATCTCTACAGAATCATTGATTCGTCGTGTAAGATGTTAGAGGTGCATCACTGATAATAGTACAGCAGTTTATACTCATGACAAAAAGACAGAATCTATAGTTATGCATCTGCTAAAAGTAAATAAAGTCATTAAATCAGCTTCAGGAGCTGATCTGCCCAAGTTTTCCAGCATGAACCTCATCACATAACTCCAGCTCTTCCCAGAGTGTCCAGCAGATGGCAGTCCTGATCTATCAGATCAGTTGTCACTGCAGGTCTCTCAGCTGGAAACGTGTGACATGGCCAACTAACCCAAATTACGCTCTTCCAGAGATCATTTATCTGACCGCTGAAGCTTAAAGATCATATTTAGATACTAATAGGGCACTAAGACGTTGAGGAATATGTCTGTCTGAACCAGTTTTATCACTTAAACCTAGTAGTGAAAGTTTTATGAGCAGTAAGAGAACCGTATTCATCCGCACAGAGCCGAAGCACAACCAAAACAATGCATACAGTTTGGTGTTTTAAACCACTAGAGGGCCAAAAATGACATAGTGCACCTTTATAAACGCAGTATTTGCTTTAAAAATGTACTGGGACATCTATTTGTGGAAAGTGCCAGGAGGGACGTTATTTCGAAAGCATGAAGCTCAGTGATGTTTGTTACATCCTTCATCGAGTCATTTAGTGTCTCTCTCTGCTGTGATTGACCTCCTCACACGCCGCAGTTCATCCAGGACTCAAGCTTCGTCTCACTAACAAGCCAGCTTGTTTGTCCGTTCTACTTGTGTTTTCTTCCCTTCGGACCAGTTCGTTTGAACAAGGGATGTGTGTAGTCGCCATGTGTTCACCTCTGAACCCTTTCATTTGGATTGCCTTTTTTTGCTTCTGTTCTTTCAGCATGATTCCAGAATAAAGTTAGTAGTGTGTTGAAACTGGCGGTTATGGTAAGGGGCGGGACATTTCCCAAATGACCAATCGCAACACACTGCTCCAGCCGACCAATCGGAGCACATTGTGCATTTCAGAAGGAGGGGCTTCATAGAGACAGGAACTAAACAGAGCGTTACTGACAGACCGGGAAGAGAGGAGCTGCAACAATGGAGAATATGAGGAAAATAATCAACATTCAAGCATGAAAACCTGTTCTAGTAGAGCACAAAGACTTTGTAAAAGAGCATAATGTGGCTTCTTCATGTCATAAAGCCCCGAATCAAACTATTGTATTTAAACTCTTAAAATGCTCGACATGATCAACACTTCAGTATGTGATGAGTGAGTTCGTGTGCTGAAAGGAAACGGCCAAAGTGGCCCATCTGTAAGAACATGAGCCAGACTGGTTGCCGTAGAGATGCTCTGGCCATTGATTCTCAGTCATTGTCAGTGCTGATGATGTCATAACAGAGAGTGTGACACCCTGGTGAATGGAGCTGTCAGTCAAACGTCTGGGTCACAGTGCTGCAGTTTTTTCTTCTCTTCTGTGATGCGTAATGAGTTTATCCTGGCTGAAATGTGCTTATTAAATGTCTTCAGACCACTGGATGATTTCCCGGAATTCTCCCAGAAAATATGTGGTATTGATGTCAAAGAATGACAGTGCTTATAGGTTCATTTTAAATGTAATAAGAAAGTCTAGCTGTGAAAAAGGGGTTGCTGTGCTGATTGAGTAGATCAAGCCTTTTTTTATTTTTATATCTTCACAACTTTTGATTAACAGGTCATGCTGTGTGTGTTGAAGTGTGTGTGCTGTATGCTGGAGATTGTTGTGGCAGTTCTGAATACAAAGTTTCATGTAAATATGCAAAATTTTTGCTGAGATGCTGCCTCACGTTCTGTTTGATGTTTTCACCAGCAGCTATTGTTGAAGTGTTTCTGGAGAGTCGAGCGAGATGTTGCTTTTGTAAGGCTTGAGTAGAATGTTTGAGTAGAATATGTGAAAAAATTGCTGGGGCTGGACCTCTTTTTCTTTCTTTTTTCTTTCAGTTTTTTCTCTCTCTTTTTGGTGGACTCCCAAATAAATTAAAATGTCCATTTTGATTTACTCACCCTCAAGCCCTTCATAACACATTACTTTTTTTGTGGATCACAGTGTCATTTTAGTATCATTTATGTTTTGTTAGAGTATTTATTAATATTTTAAATGAGCTTTTATTTTTATAGAAGTTTTCATGTTATTTTTTTTTGTTTGTTTTAGTAATTTTGATATGTTCTTTTGTCATTTTATTTGTTTCTGTTTTAGTTCTTCAGCTTTAACTTCACTTCAGTTAGTTGCCTAGGCAACACTTCTAATTATAGTTTAAGGTTTAAGTTGAAGTTTTTTCATCTGTTATTTATATTGCACTTTATTTCAGCTTTCAAATAACGAAAATTATTTTTAATAGTTTTAGTTTTAGATTTAGTTAAATACAAAGTTCTATCGTGAAACTCGATGGCGCTGGCTGATAGGTCCTTAA
Source organism: Anabarilius grahami (assembly GCA_003731715.1). Lineage (NCBI taxonomy): Eukaryota > Metazoa > Chordata > Actinopteri > Cypriniformes > Xenocyprididae > Anabarilius > Anabarilius grahami. The sequence goes on from RJVU01052173.1 coordinate 1,819,104, forward strand.
CTCAATCTGCGTGAAATCACATCATTCTCTATAGGGCACAGCTGATTGGTTCCCGCTGTATCAGTAGCCAATGAGCTCGCTGCTCAACCTTTAAATACTTGGTCAGTGTTTGCTGTAGCAGTGCAGCATGCTTTCAGAAACCCTCTACCTTCCCCAGCTCCACCTGTATAGATCTGCCACATGTAATCCATGTACGCTATGATGTACAGCAGCAGCATGTCTTACTTGCTCACAGCAGTGTGTCATGTAAGTATTGGCAGTAGCAAGTCCCGTACTTGCTCTGCTGCAGCAGCAATAATCAACAGCAGCAGCAATAACAGCATCAGAAATAACCAACAGCATCAGAAATAACAGCAGCAGCAGCAATAACCAACAACTGGAATAATAACAGCAGCAGCAATGACCAACAGCAGCAATAACAGCAACAGCAATAACCAGCAGCAGCAGCAGCAGCAATAACGGCATCAGAAATAACATCAGCAGCAGAAACAACCAACAACTGGAATAATAACAGCAACAGCAATAACCAACAGCAGCAGCAGCAATAACCAACAACTGGAATAATAACAGCAGCAGCAATGACCAAGAGCAGCAATAACAGCAACAGCAATAACCAGCAGCAGCAGCAGCAATAACGGCATCAGAAATAACATCAGTAGCAGAAACAACCAACAACTGGAATAATAACAGCAGCAGCAATAACAGCAACAGCAACAGCAATAACCGACAGCAGCAGAAATAACCAACAGCAGCAGCAGCAGCAGCAATAACAGCATCAGAAATAACAGCAGCAGCAGCAGCAGCAGAAACAACCAACAACTGGAATAATAACAGCAGCAGCAGCATTAATGAACAGCAGCAGAAATAACCAGCAGCAGCAATAACAGCATCAGAAATAACAGCAGCAGCAGAAATAACAAACAACTGGAATAATAACATCAGCAGCAATGACCAACAGCAGCAATAACAGCAACAGCAATAACCAACAGCAGCAGAAATAACCGCAGCAGCAGAAACAACCAACAACTGGAATAATAACAGCAGCAGCAGCATTAATAAACAGCANACAGCAACAGCAATAACAGCAACAGCAATAACCAACAGCAGCAGCAGCAATAACCAACAACTGGAATAATAACAGCAGCAGCAATGACCAAGAGCAGCAATAACAGCAACAGCAATAACCAACAGCAGCAGCAGCAATAACGGCATCAGAAATAACATCAGCAGCAGAAACAACCAACAACTGGAATAATAACAGCAGCAGCAATAACAGCAACAGCAACAGCAATAACCGACAGCAGCAGAAATAACCAACAGCAGCAGCAGCAGCAGCAGAAACAACCAACAACTGGAATAATAACAGCAGCAGCAGCATTAATGAACAGCAGCAGAAATAACCAGCAGCAGCAGCAGCAATAACAGCATCAGAAATAACAGCAGCAGCAGAAATAACAAACAACTGGAATAATAACATCAGCAGCAATGACCAACAGCAGCAATAACAGCAACAGCAATAACCAACAGCAGCAGAAACAACCAACAACTGGAATAATAACAGCAGCAGCAGCATTAATAAACAGCAGCAGCAATAACAGCAACAGCAATAACCAACAGCAGCAGCACCAACAGCAGCAGAAATAACCGCAGCAGCAGCAATAACAGCAGCAGCAGAAACAACCAACAACTGGAATAATAACAGCAGCAGCAATGAGCAACAGCAGCAATAACAGCTGCAGAAATAACCAACAGCATCAGAAATAACAGCAGCAGCAGCAATAACCAACAGCAGCAGCAGAAATAATCAACAACTGGAATAACAGCAGCAGCAATGACCAACAGCAGCAATAATGAACAGCAGCAGCAATAACACCAGCAGCAGCAATAACACCACCACCACCAGTAGCAGCAGCAGCAATAACCATCAGCAGCAGCAATAACAGCAGCAGAAATAACCAACATCAGCAGCAATAACAGCAGCGCAGCAGCAGCAATAACCATCAGCGGCAGCAATAACATCTGCAACAACAATAAGATCTGCAGCAGCAATAATAGCAGCAGCAGCAATAACCAACAGCAGTAGCAGCGAAGCAGATCTATTCCGCCCGTTCCATCGTTACAAACATAATTCAACTATTTGGTGTTTCTCGAAACCATAGTTCCAACAAACATTCGCAAACAGCATCACAAACTTGCGTGTTTGGAGCTGCAGCTCTCGACCTGTACTTAGAAGCATATTTTCTTGTTAAATGACATGTGGGCTTAAATAGATCTGCTCTTGGGCAAAGTAAGCAAGCTAACATTCAGTACATTCTATAGCTTTCATTCTATTTAATTATATATACATTTTAATCTAAAGTATATATTTTAGCATGTCAACAATCAGCACTTTTTGAAAAGTGCACATAAGATGTGCAAGGGAACTCCAGAGTATGAGGGACGGGCGATACTTCAAACATCAAATAAAGCAAAACGACATGGAACAAAAACAGTGAAGCAGTCATCAGGTGCCATGATCGTTACAGCAGCGTCTCAAAGATCTCAAATAGATTCGTCAGCAGAGGTTATCACTCCTCCACCTGCGGGTGACATCATTAACGACAGTCCTATATTGTTGAACCAACAACGGAGGTGTGAACATGTTACTACGGCTTCGAGAAACAGTGGGGACTAGTTGGTTAGTTTCTCCAATGATGCATCTTACTCTGGGAGTTAATTAACAAGTTGTACAGGAAACTCACCCCAGATCATATTTGAAGAATCCAATTAGTTTCAATGAAAGTGAATTAGGACTGAGTCTGTCAAGCTCCAAAGTGACAAAGAAAGCACCATAAAAGTGGCATAGCAATACAATCTTGATAGCTGAAACATATAAAGGGACGACATGAGGTGAACAATTCCTTTAATCATTGTATCTTACACCTGAATATGAAGAGAAGAAGCATAACTGGTTATGATTTGACCAGCAAGTGCTTTTATAAAATCTAGATTTTTATATTTTTTGAAGATAATGTGTTTGCATGTGCAAGTGGTTTCTTATTGGCTATTCTTAAACTCGAAAAAATTCCAAGGACCTAAAAGTCTGTGATATTCTTGGCCTCTGTAATATTTCCACGTTTATCGTTTTCCACCAAATGCACCATAAAAAGTCTGCTGGAATCCTGAGCTTGGGTGTACTAAAAAGATTAGGTTTTCTTCTGATGGTCAGGTGCCTTTAGATCCTTCTCTGTTCCTGTGGTTTCACTGAAAGGTTTTGTTTCTGTAAAGTGGGAAACTTTACTTATTTTCCTGCACGGATAAGCTCTCGGCTCGCAGGGTTTTTTTGCCTGGTATGTTAATGCTGTAAAGAAGAACGTCTGTCCTACTTTTCACGTCTCCAATCATTGGGATTGACACATTAAAAGGTGGGATGTATTTCAGAACTGCAAATCGTCCCGTCTGGAGGCGGAATTCATAAAGTCGGCGTCACAGAAAGAGAGTTAAACGAAAGAGACGCACTCTGAAAGTTGGAAAAGAAAAACGAGCAAGAGGAATCTTCTGTCTGGATGGCCTTGGGGTGCTCAGCGAGTGTTTTCAAGCCGCTCTCTTACAGTTGTCGGAAGATGCTGAGATAACTCACCCAGGGCATGTTGTTAACGTCAGTTTTAATCAGTTCTGCTGACTAGTTCCTGTTGCCCATGGTGCAGTAGCGGTTTTTTTTTTGTGCTGATTTTTCTTTAAGAATCATTTGGAGGTGCTTAGCATAACTATTACTGTTGATCTGAACTTTTTTTGTCTTTGTGCATGGAAAAAAAGAAAGTTTGCAAGCAAAAGTTTTCAAAAAAAGTCTCAAAGTCTTGAAAACCCTTTTCTTTTGTGTTTGCCTGAGAAACTTTTTTTTTTTTGCTTGTGTGTCAAAAATGCAAATATGTTTGTGAACTCAAATGTTTAAACTCAGTGGGCGGGGCCTGCAGCTCTTGTTTCTATTGGTCTGTTTCCACTTGTTCTTTCCAATGTGGAAGAGCAAAAAGACTTTGACACACTTTCAAGAAAGTTTTTCAAGCAAAACGTTTTCAAACACAAACATTTGCAAGCAGAACTCTTTGAGACTCGACCCTTTGAGAAAAAAAAAATTGGTGCTTTTGCCTGCAAAACTTTTTGGGTGCACAGTAAAGACACAAAAATAACTTCATGCCAATAACAGCAACAACAGCAGCAGCAGCAATAACAGCAGTAGCAATAACCATTGACCAAAAGCAATAGCAGCAGCAGCAATAATAGCAGCAGCAATAATAGCAGCAGCAATAACAGCAGCAATAATAGCAGCAGCAATAGCATCCGCAATAACAGCAGTAGCAATAACCAACAGTGGCAGCAATAACCATTGACCAGCAGCAATAACCATTGACCAACAGCAATAGCAGCAGCAGCAATGACCAATAACAATAACAGCAGCAGCAATAACAGCAGCAATAACAGCAGCAGCAATAATATCAGCAGCAATAATAGCAGCAGCAATAACAGCAGCAACAGCAGCAATAACAGCAGCAATAACAGCAGCAGCAATAATATCAGCAGCAATAATAGCAGCAGCAATAACAGCAGCAATAATAGCAGCAGCAATAACAGCAGCAATAACAGCAGTAATAATAGCAGCAGCAATAACAGCAGCAATAATAGCAGCAGCAATAACAGCAGCAATAACAGCAGTAATAATAGCAGCAGCAATAACAGCAGCAGCAATAAAAGCAGCAATAATAGCAGCAGCAATAGCATCCGCAATAACAGCAGTAGCAATAACCAACAGTGGCAGCAATAATGGTAGCAGCAATAATGGTAGCAGCAATAACCAACAGCAGCAGCAATAATGGTAGCAGCAATAACCAACAGCAGCAGCAATATCAACAACAGCAAAACGTTTTCATACACAAACATTTGCAAGCAGAACGTTTTGAGACTTGACCCTTTGAGGAAAAAAATAATTGGTGGTTTTGCCTACAAAACTTTTTGGATGCACAGTAAAGACACAAAAATAACTTTGTTATAATTTTTATTATGTGCCTTTGTAATTTATTTGTATATTAATTTGTATTTGTATAAATGTATTTGTATTTCAGTTTTAGTTTCAATAATTTTAGTTCTTCAACTTAAACTTACTTTAATTTAATTAGTTGCAAATGCAACATTTCTATTTGAATTTTAAGGTTTACATTTTTCATCTATTTATATGGTAGTTTTAGCCGAAAAAAATATGCGCTGCTCATGCGCCGCTCACGCTTGCGGTGTGAAACCGGCGTTACAGCAGCAGCATTAGTAGCAGCAATAACAGCAGCAGCAAAAACCAACAGCAATAGCAGCAGCAGCAGCAATAACAGCAGCAGCAGAAATAACAGCAGTAGCAATAACCAACAGCAATAGCAGCAGCAGCAGAAATAACAGCAGTAGCAATAACCAACAGCAATAGCAGCAGCAGCAATATTAGCAGCAATAACCAACAGCAGGAGAAGCAGCAGCAGCAATAACAGCAGTAGCAATAACCAACAGCAATAGCAGCAGCAGCAGCAATATTAGCAGCAATAACCAACAGCAGGAGAAGCAGCAGCAGCAATAACAGCAGCAGCAGCAGTAACAGCAGCAGCAGCAGCAGCAATAACCAGCAGCAGCAATAACAGCAGCAGCAGCAGTAACAGCAGCAGCAGCAGCAGCAGTAACAGCAGGAGAATCAGCAGCAGCAGCAGCAGCAGTAACAGCAGGAGAATCAGCAGCAGCAGCAGCAGCAGTAACAGCAGGAGAATCAGCAGCAGCAGCAGCAGCAGTAACAGCAGGAGAATCAGCAGCAGCAGCAGCAGCAGTAACAGCAGGAGAATCAGCAGCAGCAGCAGCAGCAGTAACAGCAGGAGAATCAGCAGCAGCAGCAGCAGTAACAGCAGGAGAATCAGCAGCAGCAGCAGCAGCAGTAACAGCAGGAGAATCAGCAGCAGCAGCAGCAGCAGTAACAGCAGGAGAATCAGCAGCAGCAGCAGCAGCAGTAACAGCAGGAGAATCAGCAGCAGCAGCAGCAGCAGTAACAGCAGGAGAATCAGCAGCAGCAGCAGCAGCAGTAACAGCAGGAGAATCAGCAGCAGCAGCAGCAGCAGTAACAGCAGGAGAATCAGCAGCAGCAGCAGCAGCAGTAACAGCAGGAGAATCAGCAGCAGCAGCAGCAGCAGTAACAGCAGGAGAATCAGCAGCAGCAGCAGCAGCAACAGCAGCAGCAGCAGCAGCAGCAGCAATAACAGCAGCAGCAGCAGCAGCAGCAGCAATAACAGCAGCAGCAGCAATAACAGCTGCAGTAGCAACTTAAACTTGCTTTATTTTAATTAGTTGCCAAGGCAACATTTCTATTTGTAGTTTAAGGTTAAAGTTTTTTATATATTATTTATATGGTAGTTTCAGGTTTTTTTCAAATAACAAACTATTTTTAATCATTTTAGTTTTGGGTTTTGTTGACTATAACAACATTGATCACAACATTTTTGAAGAACCCAATTCAATTTTTGATTTTTTTTTGATGCACAGTAAAAAAACCAAAACAAAAATAACTTAATTTTATTACAGATCTGACTTATTAATTTTATCATCCATCACACAAAAAGTAATTTAATTGTGAAATCTTGTATTTCTCTCCGGTTACTCTCTAATCTTGTGTGTTTATGAATCCAAACATGGTATGAGAAAATAGTTTACTATTAATTTGCAGAGTTTTCTTTGTGTAGTATATGTAAATGTTACTGTATGGATGATATATGCTTATTAGAGCCTTTTATGATGGTTTAGTTCTTAGATATTTTGTCCCTGTATGAACTTTATTGATTGAGGTCATGGTGTTAATGTATCTGACATAAAATATTTGCCAAAGTTTGCTAGTGGCATTTAAACTCCTGTGTTTCAGCTCTGATCAGGCTGATAATATTCTGTGTTTATATAGTGCTGTTGTGAATTTAGTGAATGTCTCCGGCATTCAAATCAGTCCCTCAAACCATCAGATAACACCTTATCAGGGCTGTTTGATTGTTTGTTAACCACTGGGATGTAGAAAACATTACATTTAGACTAGTGTTTTGCATTTTATGAAGAAAATATAAATGGTGAATGCTGTTAAAGTCACCGTCACTGTTCAGCTATAAATTCATTATGAAATAGTTGAATCACTTTGTATTTTTACAGTTCACAAATGAATATTGAGTTAAAGTCATCATGACACAGAAGTTGCAATCGTCGTTTCTTCCCTATTGTGCCGTATATCAGTGAAACTGCTTTTAGAACAAGAACAAATGTAGGGCGGGGCTTGATTTTGTCTGTGGGGAATTGATTGGATGGTTGTGGTTTGCTATTGGTGGATCTCATGTGGATCATCATCAGAGAAGAGCGGGAGGGGAATTATTCTGATTCGTATAAATCATTTATAATAAATACTGCGATATTCCATAAAACAAGAAGTGGCAGTTTTGTTTTCATGGTGACTTTAAAATCCCCAGCAGCTTCCTGTCTTAAAGTGAGTCTCCATTTAGCAGATGTGCTCCTGCTGATGTAACTGTATGGAGAAACTTTAGGGCTTTTTTCTGGCAGAAATGCTCTTTCCGTTCAGCAAACCCGCTGGCATCATCGCTGGCTGTGAAGGCTTCGAGAAGCAGCAGTTAGCAAGCATACAAATTTAAACCTTTCCCAGTGCCAGAATCTCTAATGCGGCATAAAACTACTGCAGAGGGCAGCCAGAAATCCTCTAATTGCTCATGTTTCACTACAAATGTGACACGAGTAAAGCAATTAGCCTGTGATTTCTGAAAAGCTGGTAAGAGAAAGAGGTTCTGTGACATTTGAGAAATATACTGTGAATATGTTATTTATTTACATGGGGATATTAAATAAATAATAGATTTTTTAATTTGATTTTATTTGGCCGTTAGTTTCCGACCCTTGATTCGAGAGTGAGAGCGTTAAGACAGATATTCTTATTTAAACTTCTGACTTTAAATTGAAATGTTGACTAATCATTTCAGACTGTGAACAATTTCATTTAATGTGAAAATTTTCAAATGAATCAATTCAAAACTAATGCATCGATTTGTTTGCAGCATCACTCAAAAATATTCATGCCATTTTTCACACTGTATATTAAAATTAGTGCTGCTTTTTTGACTGATAGTGTTTAGACATGCTATTTGTTTGTTGCTTTTTGCATAATACACTACCATTCAAAAGTTTAGGGTTGTAAGGTTATTATTTTTTTTTAAAGAAATTAATAATTTTATTGCAGCAAGGACACATGATATTGATCAAAAGTGACATTTATAATGTTACAAAAAGTTCTATTTCAAATAAATGCTGTTCTTTTAAACTTTCAGTTCATCAAAGAATCCTGGAAAATAAAATGTATCATGGTTTCCACAAAAATATGAACTGTTTTCAACATTGATAATAATCATAAATGTTTTTTGAGCAGCAAATCATCATATCAGAATGATTTCTGAAGGATCATGTGACACTGAAGACTGGAGTAATGATGCTGAAAATTCAGCTTTGATCACTGGATATAAATTACATTTTACTATATATTCACATAGAAAACAGCTGTTTTACATATAATGTAAAATAATAATAGTAAAATAATAATAATATTTCAGATTTTTTACTGTAATTTTAATCAAATGTGTTCTTGGTGAGCAGAAGAGACTTTTTTTCAAAAACATTATGATCGTCTCCATCTAAAACGCAGTACAGTAGAGACAGAGCGAGTGATGGAAACACCTGTAAGGGATGTTTAGCACTAGTCTAATAAGATGGAGATGTAGTGATGTTTATGATGACACCTGCTGGGTTTTTTCTCCTCATCTCTCTAGAACGAACTCTGTGTTAATTATCAAGGAGAAACACGTTATGCTAGATGACAGTAATTGTGTTGTGTACACTAACAGACACGCAATCAATACCCTCATTATAATCTACACCGCAAATAGGAGGGGTGGTCTCGTGGCTTGTGTTTGTGTGTCTTGTTTTCATCATTAGATGATGTCGTTCTGAGACACGAGGATTTGGGTGAGGGAATTATGTTTCGGTTTTCCAGGAGGGTGAGGGAAAGGTTTGTGTTGTGTTTTTTTCTTTTTTCTGCGTGAAACTACAAAGAGTTTGTGATTCTGTTCCCAGAATATCTAATGATGCATCTGGCCTATTTTAGCATCTCTGGTCATTTACATTCAGATTCACACTTTTATATAATCAGACTGTATAAATATGAGGCTTTACGAGCTGAGAAATCTTTCAAGTACACCAAAAACAACAGGATTTCTTTCCACGGTAAAGCTATATTTCTTCTGTGCTTTGTCTCCTTTCATATAAGTATAATTTTCAAGACATAAATGGAGCAGTCAAACTTTTTATAGAGGCTTTATTCTAAACATTTTTTTATTTCAAACACCTGACTGGAGTGCACAAATGTGTATGAAAACACTTGAAATGCATGCAAATGTTTTGTCATATGTCCTCTTTTGTTGCTCTGGTGGTAACAATACTCTGTACTCAAGGAGGCGACAGAGTTTCCATCAGATGTCTGTGCTGTTAAAACAGGAAGTGTTTTATTCAGGTAGCTCAGCTGCTATAAACATATTAACTTTAAAGTGTGTGAATGTAAAAGGTCTGTAAAGTTTCAAATATCAAAGATAAATGGAGTTTTTGTCTCCACAAAGAAAGAAATATTTTGAACTGAAACGAGTCGTCAGTAATTCCAGTCTCACTTCCTGCTGAACCTACTTAGGTTTGTAACTATTTTGCATAATGCCCGCCTCTGACAGCAACAGACTGGGCTGTCTGACCAATCAGAGCAGAGTAGCTTTTAGAAAGGCGGGGTTTAGAGAGACCGAATCTTTGAACAAACTGTTTCAGACACTGTGAAAAAAGATGCTGTAATGTACATTATGATAAAATCAAAGTGTTTTTTAACCTTTGATGAATGTAAACCTGTTGTAGGAGACCCAAAACAACATTAGGAGCCTTTAAAATACCATAATGGGGCACATTAAATTACTTGCTCAACAAAATGTGTAGCGTGATGATCAAATTTTGGCTTTGAGTATAAAAGCTCTTTTCATAGTACTCAATCATTTAGAGCAAAAGACATTTTTTCTTCTTCTTTAGAGCCTCTTTGGATGGTTATTTTCTTAAAGAGGCCCATTATGACCTTTTACAAAGTCTTTGTGCTCTACTAGAACAGGTTTTCCTGCTTGAATGTTGATTATTTTCCTCATATTCTCCATTGATGCAGCTCCTCTCTTCCCAGTCTGTCAGTAACGCTCTGTTTAGTTCCTGTCTCTATAAAGTCCCTCCTACTGAAGAGCACAATGTGCTCTGATTGGTTGGCTGGAGCAGTGTGTTGTGATTGGTCATTTGGGAAATGTCCCGCCCCTTACCATAACCGCCAGTTTCAACACACTACTAACTAACTCAACCAGGCCCCGCCCCTTTATTCTGCGTATGAATTATTTAAATGAGGAATATTGTGAAGAAAACTAAAGACTACAATGGAGGCGTTTCAGGGAGTTCAGAAACACTGATATAGAGAAGAACTCCTGCTGGAGGGACTTTTTCATGCTCAAACAGCAACATTACACACTAAAGAAAGATGAACGTGATAAAGCATGATAGGTCCTCTTTAAACGGCAATGTTTGTGTTCTCTCATTTGTCCGTCATCAGGCTCTGACCACCGGCAGCATCCCGGGTTTCATAGACGTGGTGATGAACCTGAACTCTCCGGCTCTGCTGGAGGATAACCTCATCTGGCAGGCCAAGAGCGCCGGCAAACGAATCATCTTCTACGGCGACGACACTTGGGTTCGACTCTTCCCAAAACACTTTATGGAGCACGACGGCACTACCTCGTTTTTCGTGTCCGACTACACAGAGGTGAGAGGAGCTAAACTCAGAGTGTGGGTCATGTAGAGTTAAGGTACGGTCACATTTACTGTTGTTGCAAAATAGAGTTGTTTCAGTTGGTATCCACAAGATTGGGAATTTCACGTGATGGCAAAAGATTTTTCAATGCAGATTTCGCCATGTGTGAGCGATCATTATTGAAGGCCTTATACAAATTTGTGTATTATGTGTACTTTATTATATTAAACTCAACAACCAGGGCATTTTTATTCCTCATCATGACCCCTTGAAGCTTATAAGCTTAAGTTTGTTTTTTGACCGAGTCTTATAGACTTCATTTGTCCATTTCTTCTCTAAGATTTTAATCTCTCCATCTCGTTCTGTCAGGTGGACAATAATGTGACCCGTCATCTGGACAGCACTCTGAAGCGGGATGACTGGGATATTCTCATTCTGCATTATCTGGGTCTGGATCACATCGGGCACATCAGCGGACCCCACAGCTCTCTGATAGGACCCAAACTCATGGAGATGGACGATGTCATCAAGAAGATTCACACCTCGCTCATATCAAAGGTGTGTTTATTGTGTTTTTAGCTTCTCTTCAACATCTCTGATCTGTCCACAAGAAGCGGTGACCATTCATGATGCAGGCGCGTCCCACGGATCTGCTCGGCGTTCTTGTGTTTCACTGAGAAACCCTTGATATTTGCCTTCCTGTCAATCATATATCAAGTTCTTCTCCTCCTCAGTTTTGTCTGTAGCCGGTCTTGAAGTGTTTACTCTTTTTAGTGCCGTTTGCTCAGTCAATAATCATTATATTGCTAATTCTGAGGGTTATTGATTTGAAAAAACCCATTAAACGTGAGTATGTAAGTGTAGAGTTTGTGCTCTAAACATGAATGATTCCTATTAAATTATTCTAGCAACAAGTTATTTATAAAACATGCGAAAATAGACTTTCTCTGAGTAAAACCTTCAGACTTCAAGCTTTTCAAAGTTATTTTAGTTATAAGACCTGGCTTTGTCAAGCCAACGTCAAAGTTTGTCATCAAATTTTACTCATCTAGTTTATTATAAATGATTTCCATGTACATCATTTTTGTTTTAAATTCATGTGCTTCATAATTGACCCTTCGCCGGGAGTTTGATTGACAAGCGATCTAACCAATCATAACGCTGAATCCACCATTTTGTCCGCCAAAGCAGTCAGGAGTTAGAAGATTAACCTCGGTGGACTTGAACTTGAAAAATGGTGTGTACTGACGTCTTTCCGCGTTTGAAACAACATTCCTTCTGATGTTCATTCATGTTTATTTGATGCTATAAATGAACTAGTAGGAAGAGATGATCAGTTCACGAGCCGCTTGAGCTGAGGAGCTACAGCGATCTGTCAAGACACATTAAAGAGCCACAAAACGGATTTTATTGTTCGAATTTCTTAAAAAATTACACAGTTTGAAAGCTGGGACTGTGTTTAATATCATAAGTAACCTGCTCTGTCTTGTCTGTCGACGTATTGTCAGTATCCTCTCTATTTTTCACTCTGTGTGGAGTGACAACGCCATCACTTGTCGGACAAAGCAACAGTAACTAAGGGGGGGCGGGTCTTTGCGAAGGGTCAATTAAAATAACTTCAACTGATGAACTCACTCACATGAGATCCACCAATAGCAAACCACAACCATCCAATCAATTCCCTACAAACCAAATCAAGCCCCGCCCTACATTTGTTCTTGTTCCAGAAGCCGTTTCTGGGGAATAGGGAAGAAATTACGATTCATGCTGACTTTAAGGGTGAAGTCTTTTTTTCTTGAGCCTAGCAACCACATAGTAACACCCTAGCAACTGTACAGATAAGCCTAGATTTATATTTATTCTGCAGGAGCAGCAACACTATTTCTTCAGTCTGTCAGAGTGAGGCTCATTTTTCTCTCTCTTTTTCTTTCTGAAAAGTACAGTTTTTTTTTTTAAGGACTAAGCAGTTCTGCTACATTTTAACCCACATACAAACGTCCCAGAGCTTTTCCCAGAGGACCGTTTGGCTGGTTTCAACCTGGGTTATTATAACTAAAACTAGAACTGAAACTATTAAAAACGAAATAAGTACTAAAAACTGTAAGTAAAAATTAAAACTGCTATAAAAATAAATTAAACATAAATAATATTAAAAAAACTAAAAGTAATAAAAAGGACAAAAGCACATTACAAAATTACAAAAGAAATTAAATAAATCAAAATTAAAATATAAACTGAAAATAAAAGCAAATTTAAAATATATAATAATATTTACAATAATACTAAAATAACACTGACTTCAACACTAGTGAACCTCCACAGAAATCTCTCTATGTCGGTGTCTGCTCTCTATTTTTTTTTTTTCAGATTAATAGATGATGTTAATCTCCGTGATGTTTCACGCTGGATTTTACTGCAGAAACAGGCCAAAAAGCGGGGCATTCACATTATAGATATCATAGTTGCCATGGAAACACTCATATGAGAACTTAAAAAAATTCCAGTCACTCTCATTTCCGTCATTAAAGTTCAATAATTAGGCCTAAAACTTCATTGTGACACAGATGAATATATAAAAATGCACATTTTTAGCCGAAGACGACTTTTCTCCTCTTCTGTCGTTCACGTCAGCTCTCTTCAGGAAGTTTGCTCTCTGTCAGCGACTGGGTAATTATGTAATTGTGTAATTATTTTTGCGGTGTGACATTCGCCATGACTGATTTGCAGAATTATAGTTAGCGTGTTCATGCAGCCTAGTTTCTATTGGTGTTAAAGGCGTTTTTACGCCACTGCAGTTTTTTTTTACTTTTTGTGCTCTACTAGAACAGGTTTTCCTGCTCGAATGTTGATTATTTTCCTCAAATTCTCCATTGTTGCAGCTCCTCTCTTCCCAGTCTGTCAGTAACGCTCTGTTTAGTTCCTGTCTCTATGAAGCCCCTCCTTCTGAACAGCAAAATGTGCTCTGATTGGTCGGCTGGAGCAGTGTGTTGTGATTGGTCATTTGGGAAATGTCCCGCCCCTTACCATAACCGCCTGTTTCAACACACTACTAACTAACTCAACCAGGCCCCGCCCCTTTATTCTGCGTATGAATTATTTAAATGAGGAATATTGTGAAGAAAACTCAAGATGGAGGCGTTTCAGGGAGTTCAGAAACACTGACACTGATATAGAGAAGAACTCCTGCTGGAGGGATTTTTTCATGGTCAAACAGCAACATTACACACTAAAGAAACACCTTTTTGTCAGTCACGAGGTCTAAACACGCCTCTAGATTGCTGACATCTGTATAACCAGCTGCGTTCTACTTTAGCCCTCCGCAGGCCTGCTGCACATTATAATATCTGCATGCGAAATCTGTTTCCTGTGCAGGTGAGAGAGTTGAACTCCCTACAGGACCGGAGGAACACAGGAGCTCCTGACACATCCAACACTCATTAATCATCAGAGCCCTTTATGAGAGATCTTATACAGGAGCCGTTAATGTAGGTTATTCAGAGCGTTGCCTTAAGTAACAATGAATTTTAGGACATGATAAAATGGTGTGTCAGAAACATCTACAGCAGGAGCGCAGAAGAACGACTGGAGGCATTTAAAGGGGTTGTTTCATGAAAAATCACATTTACCTTAATATTTTGAGATAAAATAGCTCAATGTATTATGAAAACATAAAAAGAGCATTTATAGGGAGTTATGGGTACTGTAGGGACTACATTTGAATTTACTTCGCGACAATTCTATATGGTTTGAATGTAATCTGGACGTACTACATCTGCTATGTTGTTACTGTCATGTGACCTACCAGCATCAGTTGCGTCGCTTCTCTGTCATTTATAATCTCGCCAGAAGAAATAGGTTATCCGGGTACTTTTCACCTACTGTTTTTTGAATACTATCACCCAATTCGCATACTATCCGTCCTAAATAGAATTCGAAAATAGGGTTAATGTGTCCCATATTGTAGTATGTAGAAATGAGTATCCCAAAGATACTTGGACAGTTTCAAAGTCAGTCAAAGTCAAAGTCTGCTTTATTGTCAATTCTTCCACATGTACAGTACATACATACAGAGAATCGAAATTGCGTTACTCTCAGACCCCCGGTGCATACAGATAACACTAATAGTAGAGCTTAAGAATCTAGATCAATATAAAATATAAGANATCTATCTATCTATCTATCTATCTATCTATCTATCCTTCTGTCGTTCTATCTGTCGTTCTATCTGTCGTTCTATCTGTCTATCGTTCTATCATTCTATCTGTCATTCTATCGTTCATTCTATATTTCTATCTATCTTTTCTATCTGTCATTCTATCTATCTATTGTTCTATCGCTCTATCTATCATTCTACCTGTCGTTCTATCTATCGTTCTGCCGTTCTATCTCGTTCTATCTATTGTTCTGTCGTTCTATCTTTCATTCTATATTTCTGTCATTCTATCTGTCGTTCATTCTATCTTTCCTTCTATCTGTCTATCTGTCATTCTATCTATTATTCTGTCATTCTATCTGTTGTTCTATCTATCATTCTATCATTCTATTTGTTGTATCTATCGTTGTATCTATCATTCTATCGTTCTATCTATCGTTCCATCTATCATTCTATTGTTCTGTCGTTCTGTCATTCTATCGTTCGTTCTATATTTCTATCTGTTGTTCTATCTACTGTTCTATCGTTCTATTGATCAGTCGTTCTGTCATTCTATCTTTCATTCTATATTTTTATCTTTCTATCTGTCATTCTATCTATCTATATATCGATCTGTCTATTGTTCTATCGATCTATCTGTCGTCCTGTCATTCTATCTGTCATTCTATCTATTGTTATATCTGTCATTCTATCGTTCTATCGTTCTATCTGTCGTTCTGTCTATCTATATATCTATCGTTCTATCATTCTGTTGTTCTATCTATAGTCATGGAATATACTGTAAATAATGCATAACTAACATTTATACATTTACATTACATTTACATTTATGCATTTGGCAGACGCTTTTATCCAAAGCGACTTACATTGCATTATACTATACATTTGTATCGGAGTATGTGCAATCTCTGGGATCGAACCCATGACCTTGGCATTGCTAGTGCCATGCTCTAACCACTGAGCTACAGGAAAGCTTATAAGTGGAAAAGAAATGAATAAACAATTAAGCAATGAAAATATATGAAGAGACTCAGCTAGTGCTATCGATCTTATATCCAGTGTCTATTTCTAGGTTTACTCATAATGATCTGTGAGTTGCTATAAAAGTTGCTTGCCATGGTTTCAAACTGTGCTTCCAGTTTGCTGCCACACCAGCGGTGGCTGTAATTGGGCGTCTTGGGCTGGCATGTAAATTTTCAAGGTTCGGAGGAAACATACAGAGGTGCTTTTGAATAATGTGACTGCTCAGCTTGGAAGCTCAACTACAACATGAAATGATGTCTGGGAATATAGTTTCCTGCTATGAGGTTTTCTTGTCTTAAAATCTGAGTTTCTGTACCCTCGTTCAATAGGAAACCGATTCCTCCCTGATATCCATGTGAATTGTGCTCCGTGTGGGATTGTATCCATGTAACAGAGGGAAGAGAAGGAGAGTTTGTGAGAGCAGGAGGAAATGAACGTGTGAGATGAATATGGTGTCAGATTTTGAGGGATTCCCTGGAGGGCCGTATAATGAGTATAATGAGTCGGATGTTTTGTCCCGCTGACGGTGCAGTTATAATAGGAATCATTGATATGATAGAGTGCATATCAGTGTTTCATACTGGAGTTGGGTTTGAAGACCAACCAGTTCAAATATTGGTCTGAACTACATAAACACGTATTGTTTGCAGTTTAATGCAGGTCTTAACAATAACACAAATATTTAAAGCTGTTTTGGGTCAGTTGGCCACTGCTGCAGTGTAAATTGTTGATTATGTACATGTTTTTATACCTTGTAAAGTTAAATATTTGGGCTTCTGTGGTGTATTGAACCTTTCTTGTTCAATATTTGTCACCAAGGTGACATTAACTGTAGCTGGACATAATTTTGTTGCAAAAATAATTTGTGATACTATTGTAATTTATTAATCTTTGTAAAGTTAACAAAGAGTAAGAAATACTGCAACAGAGTATTGCTCAATGTTAGTTAATGTATTATTTTTATTTTATTTTAATATTGCTGTTTAGGTTTAAATAATATTTATTTCAGTTTTTATTTATTTCCAGTTAATAATTTAAGTGCTTCAACTTAAACTTATTTCAGTTTATTGACAAGGCAACGTTTATTTTACGTATATTTATATTTAATTTCATTTCAGCTTTATTTCAAATAACAGAAATGTTTTTTTTTAAGTTTTGGTTAATGATAATAACCCTGACCTAAAGATCTTGCTTCATTTCTGGTTGAACACAACTGATAGTAACGACTCGCTTGTTCATTAAGTGAGTCATATTGTCAGTTCATTCAGTGAAGGATTTCTCAGACTGAATCACACCCATAACTCATAGGTTCATGTCTTTTTTCATTGTTTGAAAGGTTAATTTTGTACCCTGTTGGCACACATCTTTGTGTTCTCTTACTCCTACTTCTCTTTCTGTCTCTCATTACCTGTGAAACATTGTGCAGGTCTCCCTCCCCTGAGATCAGCGGGTCAGTTCTTCTCCTCTGGTCTTCTTTTAACCAGCATGTTTTTTTTTCGGTCTGCTCCACATAAGTGGGTGGTCGTTTTTCATCCATGTAGAAGCAGAGGAACAGGCCATCAGAAGCAGTGCCCTCCAAAGGCCTTGACACAATTAATCGTTAAAAGATCGCAAACTCCCACACAATCTCATTCCTTAATGACACAGATTCGGCTCTATATCTGTTAAATCACTCACTCAAGAGATTTGATCAAAAATGCAGATTAATCCAGTAATAAAACAAGTGAAGTGTTTATGAGTGAGTCATAGAATCATTCACTCAAGAGATTTGTTCAAAGATGCAGATTAATCCAGTAATAAAACAAGTTAAGTGTTTATGAGCAAGTCATTGAATCATTCACTCAATAGATTCATTCAAAAACACTGATTAATCCATTAAAGAAGTGAAGTGTTTATAAGTGAGTCACTAAAATCATTCACTCAAAAGAGATTCGTTCAAAAATGAAGTCTTTGAGTGAGTCATTGAATCATTAACTCAAGAGACTCATTCAAAAATGCAGATTAATCCAGTAATGAAACAAGTGAAGTCTTTATGGGTGAGTAATTGAATCATTCACTCAAGAGATTAATTAAAAAATGCAGATTAATCCAATAATGAAACAAATGAAGTCTTTATGAGCAAGTCATTGAATCATTCACTAAATAGATTTGTTAAAAAAACGCTGATTAATCCAGTAAAGAAGTGAAGTCTTTATGAGTGAGTCATTGAATCATTCACTGAGGAGATTTGTTCAAAAATGCAGATTCATCCGGTAATGAAACAAGTGAAGTCTTTATAAGTGAGTCACTGAATCATTCACTCAAAAGAGACTCGTTCAGAAATGAAGTCTTTATGAGTGAGTCATTGAATTATTCACTCAAGAGACTTATTCAAAAATGCAGATTCATCCAGTAATGAAACAAGTGAAGTCTTTATGAATGAGTCATTGAATCATTCATTCAGATTTTTTTTTTTTTTAAATAGACTGCAGCAATTAACAATTTGTCAAAAACTTTAGTAAATTACATGTTATTTTGTTTAGATGTCTATTCGGAATCGTGTGAGAATTGTGACCTCCTCCATTTAGAAAAAAAGTTGATTCTCAATTTATACAGAATCATGCAGCTCTAGTATTCAGTGTATACAACATACATGCAAACGATTTCTGTTCACTGTATCAGCTCTACTGCTGCCTCCATAACCCCTTGCATACTGGTGTCATTTTTTAAGAATGGCAAAGTATCATGGGAAAATGACCCATCAGCATTAGTGCAGCCTTTAGATCCTCCACTAATCGTTAAAGCAGTGATTTTAACAGCTGCACTTTTGTCTTCAGGTGGTGTTGAACGAGGTCATAACTGCGTCTCTGGATTGTCCTCTTGCCATATAGGCCAAACGCACAATGAAACTACTTTTCATGCAATTACTGTACAGTGAATATGGACTGAAGCTTGTGAGGTTCACAAAGGACATTGAAGCAGCATAAAAATATCTTAAAGTCCATATTTAAACTCTCTAACCAAATCACTCCAATTTGTGCATGTCATTCAGATCAGTTTTGTGAACTATATCAAATGAGTCAATCTCAAAAGAATGATTCATTCACAAATTGCCCTTTTCTATTTGACATTAACTTGTGAACCAAAGTGGATGTCAAGATGTCCAGTGATTTATTTCGGTCTGTTACTCACACAGAACTATGAATTTAGAAGACTTGGAATAAAGCACACAAGTCATATGGCCATTTATATGATGCTTTAATGGCTCTTTATTGCCTTTTCTTCAAAAATTTTTCTTTTTGTATTACAAAGAATAAATTCAAATGGCTTTAGAAGGACATGACAGGAAATAATGACAAAGTTTGTAATTTTAGTTTAACTTAATTTAAACTGCTGCCTTTTTGATCAGCATTCACAGATTAAAATATATATTTTTCATTTTTAAGGTTTTATTTTTAAAAAACAAAACAAAAAAAAAACTATACACTACTGCTCAAATTTTTGGAGTCAGAAAGACATTTTTATTCTTTTGAAAGGTCTTTTCTGGTCACCAAGGATGCTTTTATTTGATCAAAAATGCAGTAAAAATAGTGAAATATTATTCCAATTTAAAATAACTGTTTTCTATGTGAATATATAGTAAAGTGTAATTTATTCCTGTGATCAAAGCTGAATTTTCAGCATCATTACTCCAGTCTTCAGTGTCACATGATCCTTCAGAAATCATTCTAATATGATGATTTGCTGCTCAAGAAACATTTATGATTATTATCAATGTTGAGAACAGTTGTGCTGCTTCATATTTATGTGGAAAAACCACAGGATTTTATTGAAAAAAGAACAGCATTTATTTGAAAACGATGTAAACTTTTGATCAATTTAATGCATCCTTACTGAATAAAAGAATCAGTTTCTTGAGAAAAAAATAAATCTTACTGACCCCAAACTTTGGTAATGTAAACATGGTAGAACAAAAAGCCACTGTTGGGTTTGTCCTCTTTGAGGCCTGTAGAGATGAGTTTAGATGTGAGACAGAAGTCATGACTCTGAGGTAAATGACCTGTTCTCTTGACTTTGAGATGATCTTGTTGTCGTCTCTGACGGTCTCTAAAAGCCTCTCTGCTGTCACGAGTGTCATTGAGTATTCAGAGATTTCTCATTACACACTCTCAAGTGTTTCAGAGCCGTTGAATCATTCGCTATCTTATTGTTTGACAGTCTTATCTGCAGTTCCCCGGAGCTGCGATGCTTTTGGACAGACAAGATTCGATTTAACATGTTCCTTCTGTGACTTCCTGTTTGTATCTGCTGTTGTGATGAGATGTTTGTGTTTTTCATTGGTGGACTGAAGTGACGGCCGTCTCACAGTGTAGAAACCATCAAAACTAATGAGATTTCTCACACATTTCTCTCTCTCTCTTACGCTGCTTGTTTTTCTTTTTCATATCTTTTTGTATCTGTAGTATATTTTTATATATTTCATAACACCATGCCTAGTTAATGTGTTATCATGACATAACCTAACAATGAACATTAATTTACAGTGTTTATTAATTTTGGTTAATTTTAATTTCCACATACAGTCAAACCAAAAATTATTCAGACATTTTTGATATATTTTTATAGTTCATTTATGTAAGTGAGGAGAGCAAAATAAAGTAAACTGTGACATTATACCCAAATAATTCTTCATACAGTGAACTACCATTTATAAAAATTTGGAACCAAAAATTATTCAGACACTTTGACCTGACCATGTTTTGCTTAAGTGTTATCTGACATAATTAAGATTATTTTTTCTGACACAGTTTAACTCTGAGATCTTGTCATATTTTATTACCATTTTTTTAAACTATAGTGAATAAACTGTATTAATGAATGAAATGTTCAAGGTGTCTGAATA
>RJVU01052173.1:1848513-1886014 GCA_003731715.1 Anabarilius grahami
TCTCATTTATATTCTGTATTATATTTTATCAAATATTTTGCAATGCTTCTATCATTTATATTTGCTACTTTTCAGATGCTTTAATGTTTAATGAAATTTAATTAAATTTTATTATTAATTTCCAGATGTTTGCAATGCTTTCATTATTTGTATTTGCTACTTTTCAGATGCCTTAATGTTTAAAGAATGACTCAAGAAGCAGTTTAACTTGTACTCGACAGTGATGTGTTGGTCAGTCACAGCATATTAAGATTTCCCTCAGCTAATTTACGGTTTGTGTTTTCCCGCCGCCGTGACTTAAATCACACCTGTCAATGCATGCTATTATTTTACCACTCTGCTGGGGGATAACAGGCCGCGAGTGAGGCGGTGTTTTCAAATGGCTTTATTCACGCGGCTTGTCATTAGCGTGCATTAGCTGGGGCGGGAGGGAAGGGCAGTCATTAGCATACGTTTAGTGGGCTCATGAATATTTGAACCGCTGCGAGCAGAGGACTTGTTGTTAGCGTAGCATCATTAGTGTAGTGTTAGGGCTCAGTGAGAGCGTTTGGAGCGACGGCCGGCCAGCTGTGAGTGCAGCGGTATGAGGCCCAGGAGTGAGTGAAGGATGGCTGTTCAGTGTGTGTGTGTGTGTGTGTGTGTGCGCGCACATGAGGGAATCAAGTGGTCCAACGCACTGAGAGACTCTTTGATGTGAAACAGAGCTGATCGTCCCCCGTCCCTGATGGCAGAGAGAGAGAGAGACACGTGTCCCTGCGGCTCAGTGATTTGCTCCAGTGGAGAGGACAGCAATCCAGTGTCTCTCCTAAACTCTCACTTCCTCTTATGCACACAAACACTCATGACGCACAAACACACACAATTATACAGCAGAGCCTCCTGAAAGAAATTACAAACATTTATTTTGGTCTGTAAGGGGTTGGTAAGATCAAGAAATGTTTCTTGAGCAGCAAATCATCATATTAGAATGATTTCTGAAGGATCATGTGACACTGAAGACTGTAGTAATGATGCTGAAAATTCAGCTTTGATCACAGGAATAAATTACACTTTACTGTATATTCACATAGAAAACAGCTGATTTAAATTCTAATAATATTTCAAATTTTTTTAAATGTATTTTTGATCAAATAAATGCAGCTTTGGTGAGCAGAAGAGACTTTTCAAAACATAAAAAAAAAATTTTTTGTACATATGTACATTTGAATTCAATAAATTTGAACAGTACCAAACAGAGAAAAAGGCAATAAAAAAAATACATTAAGAAAAAACCCATATAAAAACTGTAAATGTTTTTTTTTTAATATGGGTTTATAAAAAAAGTTCAGATTTGATCACAGGAATAAATAAAATTTTACTATATATTCTCACAGAAAGCAGCTATTTTGATTTCTAATAATATTTCACTGTTTTTACTGTATTTTTGATAAAAAAAATAAATGCAGCCTTAGTGAGCAGAAGACACTTTTCAAAACATTAAAAAAAAATCTTAAAATAAGAAAAATTCTTATGAACACCAAACTTTTGAAAGGTAATATGTACATTTGAACAGTAGCAAACTGAATAATAAATGGTGATTAAGAAAAAAATACACGAAGAAAAAAAAAACACATTAAAAAAACTGTATGATATTTAAAAAAATTCACTTTTTGCAATATCTACACCATTTTTATTTTCTGCTGGCTATTTTTCATATGTTTTAACCCTGTCCCAGACCCAAAATCTAAAAAATAATCTATTTCACTCATTTTCTATCAATTTTGCAAGTTTAATATATAATATTTTAAATCTTTTTTTCTGTGTATGTCTGTGCATCTGTATAATTTGACTATTTTTAAAATGTCTGTACTAATGTTACATTTAAATATTTTATTATTAATAAGTAAAAACAATATTTATTTAGATTAATAATACAAATATTAATATATTGAACAATTTGTATTTAATTTTTATTTTTGAATTTGTGTATTTCAGGAATCTGAAGGGACGCTGCCCAACTTACTGGTTCTGTGTGGAGATCACGGCATGTCTGAAACCGGCAGTCACGGCGGATCGTCTGAACCGGAAATCAACACGCCGCTCCTGCTCATTAGCCCCGCCTTCAGGAGGAAAGGTGAGCAGCACTGACAGGTGAATATTTCAAGTAGATAGAGACCTTCTGTAGCCCCGCCCCTTTTCAGCGCTGCGCTTGTGTTCTGTCTTCCGGTTTGTATTTCGACAGCATGAAGGTAAGATCTTACAGATTTATGAATGAACCGCTCGTTTTAAAAAGTGACATTTGTTATGACATCCGCTTCAAACATTACAATGCTCATGATGACTCTCGTTAATAAGTAAATCCACTTCACCAGCTAATTACTCTTTGACAGCGATGCCATAGAAATATTTAGAGCTTCCGCGGAAACAGAAGATCAAACACAGTATTCTAAAGATGGATATGCGCTTGTTTTGGAGAGGACACCAAAAGTGGGCGGAGTCTCCTCATGCAAAGATTAGGGGTTAGTATTTACTGTAGCACTGTGATTGGATTGTCCAATTAAATCTTTAGAATCAGAGATTGCACTAGTTTTGAGAAGCGTGTCATGTGTCTGTCTGTCAATGGGAGGAAGCCACGCCCTCTTTTGGAGTTCCCACCCTTATCTGGGGATCTCCAGGATGAAGTTATACCCTTCTTGAATATTTCAGGCTGTTGGTGGGTTTTCGCTGGTGAATTTGACTTTTGGGTTGTCTGTTTGCAAAAAAAATGACATTATCTCATGGTGTTTTGAAGTAAAGGTTACTCGCATTAAGTTTCTCCTCCAAACGTAAAGGTTCTGCGACTTTCTTTGAAGTTCAAGAGAAACATTTTTGAGGATGTTCTATTGATTTTTGCAAACTGCAAAGTTACTCTGTTTGAAACTAAAGTTATTTTAGGTCTGGGCTGTGTATTTGATGTCTTATTTCTTCAGTAAAGTATATTGGCCAGGATTTCCTCCCACATTTGTTAAGCCGTATCCAATAATTGCCGTATGACAAATATCCCAGCTAAACAAGGGCTCTAATAGTCCGCAGGCTCCAGCAAACAAGCTTTACACGCAATAAAAGTTTGTGTATATCAGTCCCCATGTGAATTGGTGTGACTGAAGGGATGATTTTTCATTTTTACCTCTCTTTAAATCAGATTAACAGATAACAACCAGCATATTCACTGATGCATTTCAGAGGATGAATGTTTTTGTGAGGGATGCGGGGCTGAACGTGCCTTTAGTGTTACTGGATTTACTCTTTGCTGTGAACGCTCAAGAAACACGAAGATGCACACTCTGTAATGAGTCTTCCAGAATCAAAGGTCTGCTTCAGCATAAGAAAAGCTCTCCGCAGCGATTACGTGTAAGAGCACGACACCGAACAATGCCTAAATCAAAAACAGTTGCATTTTTCATGTCAGCGTTAACGACTGTGCAAGATATTCTTAGAATGTGCAAAGCTATACGCATCTGTTCATCTGTTCAGGAGTTATTTGAACCATTCTTGCATTTTAAATCATTTGCAAGAGTTGGTTTATGCACAAAAATGTGATCTGCCTTTTTTTAGAGCTCAAAGTGTAGATATTTTTCACATAATCAAGACCGTATTCCCTGTGCTGATGAGTGGCAATTATTCCACAAAAAAAGAGCCTGCTGTGTTTCACACTTTCTTTGCTTGAACATGTGCAATTATTTGCATACTTTTACTTATTTTTTTCCTCTTATAGTGTTAGTCAAGGTTTCTTGCACCAGTAACAGACAAAATGTAAAGTTGTAGGTAATGTAGTAATTTAATGCTGGTTAGAGTTTATTTAATAAAGATTACAGTAGAGTTTGCCAATTAATTTCCCAATGAATAAAATCAAGTACATTTTAGGACTTGTAAAATCTTCTTTTACTTCAAAGTATGTCATTACTTTGACTTTAAATTCTTAAAATTGTTTTCCATGATGTAACATCATAATAATAGTTTGAGTATGTACACTACCATTCAAAAGTTTGGGTTCTGTGTTTGAAAGAGTCTCTTCTGCTCACCAAGACTGTGTTTATTTGATCAAAAATAGAGTAAAAAATGTGAAATATTATTACAATTTAAAATAGATATTTTCTATGTGAATAGATGTTAAACTGTAATTTATTCCTGTGATCAAAGCTGAATTTTCAGCATCATTACTCCATTCTTCAGTCACATGATCCTTCAGAAATCATTGGGTTATGACGATTTGCTGCTCAAGAAACATTTCTGATTATTATCAATGTTGAAAACAGTTCATATTTTTGTGGAAACTGTCAAACATTTTATTTTTCAGGATTCTTTGATGAATAGAAAGTTCAAAAGAACAGCATTCATTTAAAATACAATCTTTTGTAACATCATAAATGTCTTTACTTGATCAATTTAATGTTTCTTCGCTGAATAAAACTTTTAGTTTCCTTTGAATAAAATCTTACTGACACTAACAGCATGTACAAAGTTAAAAGCTGTCATATGCAAATGTATTTGCCCATGTGATGTCAAAGACCGTGCGATATAAAAACAAGACGTTTTTGGAGCTTGATTAATTAAATGCTTTGTTTATAATGAAGAGGATGCTTTAAGCTTTGAAACTCACAGGATGTTTTAAAACTTTGGTACAAAGACCTCTTATATGTCAAAAGGTCAAGGCAAATGTGATTCTCATATCATGACCCCTTTAAATCTCAATGTCTGTGACAGTTTGATTGCATTACCGGAATGCCGCAGTGAGTTTCTGGATAATTTTATGCCCCGGGGGTTTTAAATTACCTTCTGATTCATCTCTGTCTAATAATATAAAGCATTAATTCATTTTCCCCCCACTGTTTTATAATGGATTAATTTGCATTGAGTCCAGTGTGTAATTGATTGTGACACACACAGAGCAGGCTCAGCGGTCGTTGCACTGATCATGTGACGCAGTACATGACGCATGCATAGCCACGTGTGGTTAAACACACACACACACACTATACTCGCGCCCTAGAGTGTGAAAATCTGTGAGAGATGCTTATTATCCACTTCTACTCATCCCTATACTCTCTCTCTCTTTCTCTCCTAAATGAAAGTGTGGAGTGGCAGAGCATCTGTCTACAGCAGACTGTCAGGGTGAATGTGATAATTGTTTCTTTTCCTGCGTGATCTATTTTTGTGATCTCTTACTCATTTATACACTCGGTCACACACACACATTCACACCAGCTTCCTCTTGCAGCACACTGTTTTTATTTAAAGATGAGCTCATATTCACACCTGCTGCATGCTGACCTCATCATCTATCAGAACGCTGTATCCACAGGTAAAAGCAGCGCCATCCAGAGAGAAGCGGCAGACTTGTTAATAAGCAGTTTTCAGTTGTTTTCCTTCATATCTTCTGTAAGATTTTGCATCGCCGTTCAGACTCCTGTGGTCAATTCAGTCTGATTCAACAGTTGATTTAGGGATGTACTTGTTTTATTAGTGTGCAAGGCCAGTGAGGACAACGCAAAAGCAACACAACACCATTCAGCTAAATTATAAATGCATTTTTTGAGTTGGCACTACAGATTCATCAGCAGCTCAGAGCAGGAAACACTGACATAAATGCTGATGTCTTATTGATGTGAAGAATATATTATAGATTTAGCGTGTTTAAATTGTTTATTCAGTGTCATCAAGTGAATATGCATCCATGTCTTAATATGGATAATATGGATAATATGTCTTCATTTTGGGTGTCAGTTTGCAGAACAGCACTGGAACGAGAAGGAAAGTAGTAGAAAAAAAATAGATGGAAGGATGGATGGTTGGATGTTAGATATGGGTGGATGGATGGATGGTTAGATATGGATGGATGGATGGATGGTTGGTTGGATAGATATGGATTGATGGATGGATAGATGGATAGATAGATAGATGGTTGGTTAGATATGTATGTATGGATGGATGGTTAGATATGTATGGATGGATGGATGGATGGATGGATGGTTAGATATGGATGGATGGATGGTTAGATATGGATGGATGGATGATTAGATATGGATGGATGGATGGTTAGATATGGATGGATGGTTAGATATGGATGGATGGATGGATGGATGGTTGGTTAGATATGGATGGATGATTGGTTAGATATGGATGGATGGTTGGTTAGATATGGATGGATGGTTGGATAGATATGGATGGATGGATGTATGGATGGATGAATGGATGGATAGATATGGATGGATGTATGGATGGTTGGTTAGATATGGATGGATGGTTGGATATATATGGATGGATGGTTAGATATGGATGGATGGATGGATGGTTAGATATGGATGGATGATTGGTTAGATATGGATGGATGGTTGGTTAGATATGGATGGATGGTTGGTTAGATATGGATGGATGGATGGATAGATATGGATGGATGGATGGATGGTTAGATATGGATGGATGGATGGTTTGTTGGTTAGATATGGATGGATGGTTGGATAGATATGGATGGATGGATGGTTAGATATGGATGGATGAATGGTTAGATATGGATGGATGGATGGATGGTTAGATATGGATGGATGGTTAGATATGGATGGATGGATGGATAGATATGGATGGATGGATGGTTAGATATGGATGGATGGATGGATAGTTGGTTAGATATGGATGGATGGTTGGTTAGATATGGATGGATGGTTGGTTGGTTAGATATGGATGGATGGTTAGATATGGATGGATGGATGGTTGGTTGGTTAGATATGGATGGATGGTTGGATAGATATGGATGGATGGATGGATGGATGGTTAGATATGGATGGATGGATGGTTAGATATGGATGGATGGATATATGGATGGATGGATGGTTGGTTGGTTAGATATGGATGGATGATTGGTTAGATATGGATGGATGGTTGGTTAGATATGGATGGATGGTTGGATAGATATGGATGGATGGATGGCTAGAGATGGATGGATGGATGGTTAGATATGGATGGATGGTTGGATAGATATGGATGGATGGATGGATGGATGGATTATTAGATATGGATGGATTATTAGATATGGATGGATGGTTGGATAGATATGGATGGATGGATGGATGGTTGGATAGATATGGATGGATGGATGGATGATTAGATATGGATGGATGGTTGGATAGATATGGATGGATGGATGGATGGTTAGATATGGATGGATGGATGGATGGTTAGATATGGATGGATGGATTTATGGTTGGATAGATATGGATGGATGGATGGATGGATGGTTAGATATGGATGGATGGATGGTTAGATATGGATGGATGGATGGATGGATACATTTCTCAGACGGACGGACGGAGAAACACTTTGATGCTTACCAAAATATTTCAACAATTTCAACAGTGATGTAAGTCTTAAAGCTGTTAATGACGCGTGTCTTGTTGTTGCAGCTGGATTGGAGGAGCCGGACGTCCTGGAGCAGGTGGATCTGACCCCCACCCTCGCCCTGGCCCTGGGGCTACCCATCTCCCAGAACAGCGTGGGCCATTTGATTCCGGCCGTGTTTGAGGAGTTATCTCTCCGAGAGCAGCTCCGCCTCCTCCAGCTCAACGGACACCAGCTCAGCCGGCTCCTGCAGGACAGCAATCCCACCTTCCACAAGGGTGAGTAACACATGAGAGATGACCAGCCCACAAACAGGGTTTCAAGAAACATTTCTTATTATAATCAATGTTTGAAATGTTTGTGCTGCTTCATATTTTTGTGGAAACCGTAATTTTTTTTTTAAAGGATTATTTAAAAAATAGAAGTTCAAATTCACAGCTTTCCTGTAGCTCAGTGGTTAGAGCATGGCACTAGCAATGCCAAGTCATGGGTTCGATCCCAGGGATTGCACATACTCAGATACAAATGTATAGTATAATGCAATGTAAGTCGCTTTGGATAAAAGCGTCTGCCAAATGCATAAATGTAAATGTAAATGTAAATTAACATAATTTAATTGAAATAGTAAATACTTTTACTTTGTTTCAAAAGATGTCTGTCACTTTTCGACCAATTTAATGCATCCTTGCTTTTCTATCTATCTATCTATCTATCTATCTATCTATCTATCTATCTATCTATCTATCTATCTATCTATCTATCTATCTATCTATCTATCTATCTCTAACCAACCAACCATCCATCCATCCATCCATATCTAACCATCCATCTATCCATCTATCTATCCATCCATCCATTTATCCATCCATCTATCTCTAACCAACCATCCATCCATCCATCCATCCATATCTAACCATCCATCCATCCATAACCAACCATCCATCCATCTATCCATAACCAACCATCCATCCATCCATCCATCCATATCTAACCATCCATCCATCCATCCATCCATAACCAACCATCCATCCATCTATCCATCATCCATCCATCCATCCATATCTAACCAACCATTTATCCATCCATCTATCCATCATCCATCCATCTATCCATCATCCATCCATCCATTCATCTATCCATCATCCATCCATCCATCCATCCATCCATCCATATCTAACCAACCATTTATCCATCCATCTATCCATCATCCATCCATCAATCTATCCATCTATCCATCTATCCATCATCCATCCATCCATTCATCTATCCATCATCCATCCATCTATCCATCATCCATCCATCCATCCATCCATCCATCCATCCATCTATCCATCATCCATCCATCCATCCATTTATCCATCCATCCATCCATTCATCTATCCATCATCCATCCATCCATCATCCATCCATCCATCCATCCATCCATCCATATCTAACCATCCATATCTAACCAACCATCTATCCATCATCCATCCATCCATCCATCCATCCATCCATCCATCCATCCATCCATCCATCCATCCATCCATCCATCTATCCATCATCCATCCATCCATTCATCTATCCATCATCCATCTATCCATCATCCATTTATCCATCCATCCATTTATCCATCCATCCATCCATATCTAACCATCCATATCTAACCAACCATCTATCCATCATCCATCCATCCATCCATCCATCCATCTATCCATCATCCATCCATCCATTCATCTATCCATCATCCATCTATCCATCATCCATTTATCCATCCATCCATTTATCCATCCATCTATCCATCATCCATAAATCAAAGCTAAATTGAAATGTTTAAAAAACTACAACAAATAACAAATGCACATAAGAAATTTTTTACAATTTGAAAATACTATCATAATATATAAATATTATAATACTAAAATACCAGAGTCAGGGTTATTCAGAGTGTACTCAAGTGTGCACACTAGAGTTGGCTACTAGCTAGAGCTTTTTGTTGTGAACTCAAGAAGGTGACAAGCGTCTGTCTTGTCGTTGGCTCTGTGATTTCAGTCTAGTTCAGTTTTGTTTTCGCCTTTTTGCTGCTTGAGTAACAAGCTCATAAACTGCTGTCAGGAACCCGACATAAGAGCATGAATTTGAATGCACCTTTAGAGCACTTTAAATCCATAGAAATACAGAATTTATACCCTTTAGCTCAAGCCCAGACACGTGTGTGTGTGTGTGTGTGTCCTCCGCTGTCTCTGTAGCGGTTCGGCTGTATTTTCTCTCAGCAGGATCTCTGGCCTCCCACAAACATCCATCTCTGGCTCATTCACTTCTCACATCTCACAGTATTGAGAGTTTTGCTGGCTTATGAGGTGTGAGTGTGTTTATTCAGTGTTATAGTGTTTGATGGTGATGTCTGCTGACATTTTCACTTTGAAGAGGCCATATTATGCCCTATAGTCTTGATGTTGTTTTCAGGCTCTACTAGAACAGGTTTTCATGCTTGAATGTTGATTATTTTCCTCATATTCTCCATTGTTGCAGCTCCTCTCTTCCCAGTCTGTCAGTAACGCTCTGTTTAGTTCTTGTCTCTATGAAGCCCCTCCTTCTGAATGTGCTCTGATTGGTTGACTTTAGCAGTGTGTTGTGATTGGTCATTTGGGAAATGCCCCGCCCCTTACCATAACTGCCAGTTTCAACACACTACTAACTAACTAACTCAACCAGGCCCCGCCCCTTTATTCTGCGTATTAATTATTTAAATGAGGAATATTGTGAAGAAAACTCAAGATGGAGGCGTTTCAGGGAGTTCAGAAACACTGACACTGATTGTATTGACTTGCTTTCCTGTAGCTCAGTGGTTAGAGCATGGCACTAGCAATGCCAAGGTCTTGGGTTCGATCCCAGGGATTGCACATACTCCGATACAAATGTATAGTATAATGCAATGTAAGTCGCTTTGGATAAAAGGGTCTGCCAAATGCATAAATGTAAATGTAAATGTTTTCTTAGAGGTTATGTCTCATGTAGTCAGACTGTCAGCATAAAGACATTGTTTGATTGACATGAAAAGTAGCCAACCACAATTCTTCCCCCCCCTGTGCATTTAGGAGCGGGTTTATCTATATTTGTTGTTATCACAAAAAAGATTGGCATGAAAAAAACCCCATTCAAATAAGTGCACAGCAAAGTCGATCCGCGCCCAGCTGCACAGATGCCGATTCTTCCCTCCGGATGAGGATCCGCTTTTATGGTGGGAAGAAAATGCTAAGCCGACAGAGCGTATTTTCTTCACAGCTGGCTCATGGTCTTTGAATGAGAACATGTGAAGGGATGAAAATGTGATTTGCCTTTATGTAAACACTTTGTAAATGTGCACTAAAAGCAGCAGTCTACTTTTCAAATGACTTTATTATTTATTCATATGGTTCATTTATTTTTATTTTTTTAAAGAAAAAGCATAGGTTGTTGAAGTTTCAAACATTTATTGATAACCCATTTATGAATAAAACTAAATATAATTTATATTTCATGTACGCGTCACACTTATCCTTAAATAACATTCAAATTTTTGAGAAATAAATTACTCGTTTTTTTACGTATTCGAGTTCTTGAGTACAAAATTAAATGAAATATACTCTACCAATCAAAAGTTTGGAAAACATTTGGAACTATAGATTTATTTTTATTTAATATTTTATTTTATTTTATTTTATATTGCATTTTATTGCATTGCATTTTATTTTATTGCATTGCATTGCATTGCATACAAATCCAGAGCCAGCCAATCGAATCAAAGCTTGCGATTTCAGCCAACTCTTGTCATTTTTGTCTACAATATGCATTAGACGTCGTATTTCAGCTCTTTCACCTGAGCTCAAGTGAAGGTTCGGGAGGCGTGTGGAGGTTGAGATCTGATTGATGAGGAAGACAAACTGCCGCCTCCCGCTTTCGTCCTTCCATTTTCTGAAGGGAATTCAAAAACATGAGATTGTTAGAGGTCAGCTCTTCAGTCTCTGTGTGACGTACAGGCAAATATGAACTCACTTCACCCATGGCTGTCTTTCTCTCTTCGCAATGTAGAAGTTCTCCATCATGCTTTTGCAGCCTAATGAAGCACTTAATTAAATTGCAGATGAATTATTGTGATTAAGAGGAGAATCATTCATCAGCGGTTTTCTAAGCACATTGACCTGAAAGCGAGACGTTGGAGGTTTTCTCCAGATAACACTTTTCCCACGGTAACATGCTGAGAGCTGAAGCTTGTGCATTATTGACATGCAACATGCAGCAGAACCCTGAGTCACACTAGAGATCCTGACCTGCTTTACCCGTGTGTGTGTGTATGAAGCACAGAGAGGGTATGAACTGTATTCTAAC
Source organism: Anabarilius grahami (assembly GCA_003731715.1). Lineage (NCBI taxonomy): Eukaryota > Metazoa > Chordata > Actinopteri > Cypriniformes > Xenocyprididae > Anabarilius > Anabarilius grahami. The sequence continues at coordinate 1,860,211 of RJVU01052173.1, forward strand.
ATTCTGCAATATTTATATGACATATTTCGTAATAATGCAGAAGGGTATCACTCTTAATGATTGTATTTAGTTCATTTGTCATGCTAGTCAAAGTCGAGCACATTGCATGATGCATACTGCATGTTTTGGCAAACATAGGAGCTCTTCTGGGTATTTCATTCACTATGCACAGTATACATACTGCATACTACAAAAATAGCATGATAGTGTGCCATTCTGAACCCCCCAGAGGTTTCTCCTTTTGTACAATTTTTAGCACTTCACCCAGGATGCGTTATGAACTGCATTATTAAGCACATCCTGAGCTCTCTCTCTCACGCACACACACACACACACACACACACACACAGGTTTGTTTTTGTGAATTGTGGGTCATTCCATAGGCGTAATGGTTTTTATACTGTACAAACCGTATTTTCTCTCCCCCTACACTACCCCTACCCCTAAACCTAACCATCACAGGAAACTGTGCACACTTTTACTTTCTCACAAAAACTCATTCTGTGTGATTTATAAGCCTTTTGAAAAGTGGGGACATAGGGAATGTCCTCATAAATCACCCTCTCCTTGTAATACCTATGTCATACCCATGTCATTATACACATTTGTGTCCTGATATTTCACAAAAACATGCCCACACACACACACACACACTGATCTTTATTAATATAGCACAGCAAATAAAAGCCCAGACCAGTTAAACCAGAGAGGATCTTCTCATGACACACACACACATCATCATCAACACAAATGAGTGATAATTACACCATCAGATTACTTGAAAGGTTTATTGAAAGGTATTTTGATGGAAGGAGACGCAGACGTCCTGAGGAGGATCTCAGAGAGGCTGGTGTGTGAGGAGACATCCGTCATTATGACAGGAGCATTCAGAATCCTGCACTGGCCAGATGCAGAGAGAGTGGCCTCCGACACACACACACACACACACACACACACACACACACACCCACCCTCACGTGCACTCTCCCACACACACACTCTCCCATACATCTATCACTAGATCCCTGTTTGACCGGTCATTGTTTACATCATCGATCGTTGGTGTCACTTCAGAGAACTCGTTAGTAGCTAGTGTTCTGTTGTATTGTTTAATTACAGGACTTAATTGAAAACAACACAATAAATGAATTAAACATCTTACCTTTGGGGATTTTAGACTAGTTTAAACAAGTTTAAACCTACTTTAAGAGGTGGTGTATGACTGTTTTTAAGAAGATTCTTTCCGAGAAAGTTTTGTAAAGAACAATTTTAAGAATTTTTTTAACACTTTATTTTACAGTGCCTTAGTTACACGTTACTACATGTACTTACTATAGTAATAACAATAAATGATGCATAATTACAGGTAACTAACCCTAAATGTAATTCTATAGTAAGTACATAATAGTACTCAGTACTTATTTGAGTAATTACAATGTAACTATGGCACTGTAAAATAAAGTGTAACCAAATTTTTTTCCTTATATTATTTTCTTAAATATTCTTAATATCTTAAGAAATATTTTTAGGAATACAAATTATCAAGTTTTTCTCTTAAGAAAATAAAAAGTTATAAATAAGAAGATGCGGCCCTGAATCTATTCATCTATCTGTCCATCCATGTCTCTGTCTTTCTGTCTGTCTGTCTCTCTCTCCATTCTCTTTCCTTGTTTTCTCTTTGATTTCCAGCAGTAAATATTCATGAATAATCGGCATTATTCCGGGAGCAGGGAGAGGCTGGTCCCAGCGGACACCCCGTTAACTCTCCTGCTCTGTGATCAATGCTGTGAATTAAGCTTTCATTAGATGCTGCTGTGTCTACGAGAGGAAGAACCGCTTTCTGAGAATCATCCATGGTTTCTCACTGCTGTATCGCTGTTATGTATCTCACAGCTGTAATATACATGACTTTGAGCTGATACTGTGGAAATAACACTATGTTTCACTGTCATAACCGTTGACATGGATTCATGGGCTAATTCAGCATAATCATATAATTGATTAATCACAGCCTCGCTTATTGCTGTTATGACAATTAGATGAACATTCAAGAGAGTAGATTCATGTGAAACACCTCTGATGTTCTGTTTTACCCGCTAACGCTTAGTAATTGTCTCATTCATCACTTTTTTTCTCTGGGTTAACATGATCTCCGTCAGTCTCGGTTTATCACCTCTGTGTCTGTAGGGTTCACACAGTCAGACCCATTAGGATGCTTCATAGACGCTCGGGGAAAACAGACGTCTGGGAAAGGAAATATTAAATATTCACAGGTTTCACATGGCCTTCAGGAATGTGTGGCTTTACATACTATCTGTGTTAAGTAGCATGATTAGAATTCATTTTTACATGTAAATAAAAAATAGATAAAACAATGTTTTATACTTTATCTAAAACACAATATTTATAATATATATATATATATATTATAAAAAATATATATTATTTTTCAGTTATTTTTCTACTCNTTATTTTTCTATTCAAATTCACTTTTGAAGTATAATCATTTACAGTTACCGTCATAACTTGTTTTCATGACGAATTTATTTAAACATTATTAAATAATTAAGACATTATTAACTGGTAAAGTAAATATAATGAATATATAAGCTAATAGAGTGCATATATTTAGTGAAACGCACCTTAAGTGTATATCTGTGCATGTATGAATTTTACAAACAACCCCAGTGCACTTCAGATTAAGAGTAACTTTTCCAGTTGCCATGGTAATTAATATTGAATTTTAAGGTAATTCATTTAGCATCCATTAGTATCTTAAGGTAATTTGGTTGGTTATTAATTCATTTTGTGCATGCAAACAGTTTAAATCAAAGAGGCTTATTGAATAAAGATACAATTTTAAGTGCCCGCTTTAGTATGCAAATTGAGATACAGCCCATGTGTGTTCATGGACATTTTTGCATTAGTATCTTTAGGTAATTTGGTTATTATATTTAAGGTAATTCAATTTGTGCATGCAAACAGTTTGCAATTAAGAGGCTTATTGTATAAAGATGCTGTTTTAAGTGGATGCTTTTACTATGTTATACAATAAGTATGCATGCTTGGCCACCTCAGTGCCAGCGGGTTGTTTGTTGTACATACTTAATGTGTGTCCTTGTGTTACTGTGGCTTAGTTCTTACGATCAATCTTTTTTTCTTTTTTTTTTCTCAAATGTCTGTCATTAAAATATAGAATGTTGTTATGTGCCTCACTCTTACATCAATATCTCTTCTCTGATGATGATGATGAGGGTGGGGCAACCTGTCACTCACATGAGATCCACCAATAGCAAACCACAACCATCCAATCAATTCCTCACAGACAAAATCAAACCCCGCCCTACATTTGTTCTTGTTCCAGAAGCGTTTCACTTGGATATACAATAGAGAAGAAAAGACGAGCGCAACTTCCGTTTCATGTCGACTTGCTTAAACTGTTTATCTGTGCCAGTAGTTGAGCTGAAAGACTGTAGATAGAAGATTCCCGTTTACACCTAATGCATTTTAAATTGCACTCAGACACATTTCAGAGAGCCACGTGCGTTTAATTCTCGGGTCAGGTGTGTTTCCCGTCGTGTGCGTGTCATTCTACACACATCAGTTGTGTGGAGAATCAGAGCTCAGAGATGTGGAGAGACACATTAGACAGAGAGAGGCACAGAGCGAGACGGAGGTGTCCTGTAGGCAGACGTGCCTGTTAGCTCACTCCGAGATCCCGCTGTGAGGCCCTTAGTGTCTGTCTGCTTTAAAACAGCCAGCAGAAACCTGCTTCTTATGCAACAGCCTCCTCGTGGTGTCTTCATATCACTGAGGCTCTGTTTCAAAACAGTGAGCATTCAAGCATCATGAAAGCTGTTATGAAATACAATTATGCTGTCTAAAACACCTTCTTTTGGCCAGCATCACATTTATTCTTTGATAAGAATGCATTGCTATGAGATCAGTGAAAAGAATCCAAGATGGTGCACTGATTTTAATTTTATTAGAGCCCACCAGTGATGTGACGACCTCCTTTTGGAATTGCTCAAACAACTCAAACATGCATTTTAGTCTGGGACTAGGCTGTGAAACCGGGGTTAGTATATAAAGCCACATCATGCAAAATCATTATTTGGTGAATATATATATATATATAGTATGCCAAAAGTGCTCATATGTGCCATATCTGGTTGATTTTGTAAGTTTACATCTGTGCATGCATACATGAATATTACAAACAACCTTGCAAATTATAAATATTACATTTTATTTATTTTATTTTGCATATATAAATGTCTAAAATGTTTTTTTTCCTCTCTGATTTTGCTGCTTACAGGCTTGCTAAATAATAGATAGTATATTTTATACATACAATTAAAGGTCTTAAAACACTTGAACCCTGGTAATTGCTGCTTGCGGTGAAGCGCTGAAACCCTGTTGTAATTGTAATGATTTTTATTAGGGGTTTTTGAGTTTTTTATTTTATTTTATTTTATTGTAATTTAATTTTGCAGTTCAATTCAGTCACTTGCGTTCTGATTTCATCAGTAATTTTTATTAGGGGTTTTAGTATTTTATTTTATTAATTGTGTAATTTATTTAGATTTTATTAGGTGTATTAATCATTTAATTTTATTAGGTTTTTATTTTTTTATGTATTTTATTTTGTGTAATTTATTTAGATTTTATTAGGTGTATTAACATTTAATTTTATTAGGTTTGTATTTTTTATGTATTTTATTTTAGTAATTGTGTTATTTAATTTTATTTAATATATTTTTTTAATAATTTAATTTAAGTTATTGTGTTCCTTAGCAGTAACAAAGCATTTAAAATCAGTCATCTGCGTTCTGATTTCATGTCATTGTTTGTCTGTTAAATTTCTTTCCCTCCTCTCTTTCTCTCTTACAGAAGACGGTTACGAGCTGTTTCGCGTGGCGGAGAAGTCTCACGGAAGCTGGATGAAGCTCTATGCGGATGGAAACACGTCGGAGGTTCTGAGCAACATGGGCAAGAAGGTTCTGAAACAGTATCTGGAGGCCCTGAAGGCCATGAGTTCAGCTCTGAGCAAACAGCTGGGCAAATACGACATGTACTCCATGATCATGGGCATGATCTTCATGCTGCAGGTGAGAGCGCTTTCATCCTGAGAAGACACACATTTCAGTCCGTGAGAAATGAAACGAGGCTCGCATTACTCACAGTCTGGCTTTTGTTCATGTTAAATTGAGTATGCAGACACAAACTTTTTTCAAGGTTTCAGCTGTAACTTTATTCAGGCAGGTTTTAACACTTGTTCTATCACTTGTAGTCGTACGGAAACTAAAGCATTTAACACTTAGTAAAACTCATTTCCTGGTGAGTGAATTTGGAAGGTGTATGATACATGTCGCTAAATTACATGTGAAAGCAGTTTTAACTAGTGATAAGAAATTAATTATTTAGCCAGTTGAATGTCATCTCTTTCAGAATCTACAGGCAGAACTGTGAAGAGACTCTTTTTTCAATAATTTTGAGTAAAATAAATGTTCAAAATAAACACATTTGTTTAAAATACATTTAAAATATAACAATGTGCAAAGTAAAATATAGAGTTAAATGTCTCTTCTGCTCACCAAGGCTGCATTTATTTGATCAAAAATACAGTAATATTATTACTATTTAAAACAGCTGTTTTCTATTTGAATATATAGTAAAGTGTAATTTATTCCTGTGATCAAAGCTGAATTTTCAGCATCATTACTCCAGTCTTCAGTGTCACATGATCCTTCAGAAATCATTCTAATATGATGATTTGCTGATCAAGAAGCATTTATGATTATTATCAATGTTGAAAACTGTTGTAATGCCGTCATAAATTTTATTTTTCAGGATTCTTTGATGAATAGAAATTTCAAAAGAACAGCATTTATTAGAAATAGAAATATTTTTACATTACTGTCTCTTTAAATCAATTTAATGCACCTTTGCTGAATAAAAGTATAAATTAATTTAACTAAAATACATTATATATGTATATTGGCATATATTATATCCACAATTAGTCACTAAAAATATGAGTACAACTAATTTTAGATTAGCTAAAGATTACAGAGAAATAAAGTAGAATTTATATTTTGTATACATTTTTGTAACCTTATTTGTATGACAATTAAACACGCTATATATATACACACACACACACATTACACATGTATTTTTGGTCTACTGGACATTTGTGGAAAGTTTTATTTTCAGTTGTTTGTTGGTTGAGTGATCAGAGTCCTGATGCATGACTGTGCCGTACAGCTTTGTTTTTGTTTAACTAATCGAGACTTCTGTATATATTTCCATTTCGTTCCTTTCCTCCCTTCGGCTCATAATGGGCAGAACAGCGGCGAGACGCGAGTTGAGTTGAGTTCGGAGGTCTTACAGTGCCGTGAAGGAGGATCAATGTCTGAGTTTGAAGGAATGCAGCCTCTCGTCTCATTTACACCCCTCACCCTGCCAACTCATTATGAGCATAATTAGTCCCTCTCTTCTCTCTAATTAACAATAAAGAGCTTGCCAGCCCTCACGGCGGAGTTCAGATCCAGCCTGGCACGGGTTCTTGGCTCTCCGGAGTTCATTCCTTCAGCCTTCACAATCTTGTTTTCCACTATTCCTTATTTCCTAAAGTCAACATGGAATCAGAACTGACCGTTTGAGCATGATTCATCAGTTCATGATATTCCTGTAAAGATGTTTGTCTTTATATTTCATAATCTTTTATCAATCTGACTTTTTTCAGTCCTGGAGGTTTTATTCAGCAATTTAAAATGTTACAAAAGATTTATATTTCAAATAAATGCTGTTCTTTTGAACTTTCTATTCATCAAAGAATTCTGAAAAATAAAATGTATCACAGTTTCCACAAAAATATGAACCGTTTTCAGCAAATCATCATATTAGAATGATTTCTGAAGGATCATGTGACACTGAAGACTGGAGTAATGATGCTGAAAATTCAGCTTTGATTACTGGATAAAAATTACAGTTTACTATATATTCACATAAAAAACAGCTGCTTTAAATTGTAATATTTAAAAAAAAAAAAATTACTGTATTTTTCATCAAATAAATGCAGCTTAGGTGAGCAGAAGAGACTCTTTCAAATATTATTGACCCCAAACTGTTGGACAGTAGAGTATATCAGTAAAATCAGCCCAAGAAGAATGTGCGATCTAGACTAGTCGATTTTGAAAATATATAGTGCACAAACCATTTTAAGGCCTTAGGCTGTGAAAATACAAATCACTCGACCCGCATGTCATGTGACCCGCTGGATGACCTCAAACCTTCTGACATTCTCCAGTCCTGCATCCCGGTGGACACTGTGTCCTTTAGATCTCATTGACCGGATGAGGAATCGACTGTTTGAAGACTGTAGTGCTTCAGTAATGGATTGCACTTAGCAAATACAGCTGTTGAACTGTGGCTGGAAAAGGTCTTTAGCTCACGTGCGAAAAGAGTATCACAACCGCTGAAGAGCTATAGTGTGAGTCGTGTGTTCACGCTGATATTACAAATAGAATAAGTGCACTTTAAATACCTGAATGATGCACTTAATTAACTGAAAAAACGTTGGAATGTTGGGCACTTCATGCCCACTTATGTTAATTACATAATGGAGGGGGCGGGGCATCAGACTCCGATATTAAATGACGAAATAACCTTATAAAACACATACACAGTACATATTTCAGTTTTCATTTCATGATATTTTGAGTAATTTTTTGGCTAATATTTATGTTCTTCTCATCAAAATGAGATAATGTGGGGTTGAGTATTCATTAACTCATTATTTTGGCATGCTTATTTTATAGCCAGACTGTAGTTTACTGGTTTAGAACAACATGAGGAGTGAGTAAACAATGCACTGTCACTTTAAGAACTGACACCCAGTATAAGTTTGTCGATTTTTAACTCACTTTGTATTGATACAATGTGGGTAGTGTATGTAAATGAACGTTGACTATTTCTCCGTGTTACCTGGACCGATAAATTCATGTTTATTTGTCAGCAAAAGTCTGCCAGATTGTATAAAAACTCCAAATGGAAATTGATTTTAAACTATAAATCATAAACCTTCAAAGACGGCCCTACTGTGAGCCGTGAGGTTGTTAATCGATGAAAGCCATCAGCCTGCATTATTTAATGTTTTTTAAAACAATAAGATATGTTTAACAGCAGAATTTGCGGTGGAAAAACTACATTACCCATGATTGGAGAGTCGAGACAAGTAAAACGCACCAAAATAGCTCTTTAGCTCCGCCCACTCCCATGAAGCACTGCGAATTACGTAATCAAATGCTGAAATATATAAATATATAGTATATGAGCATATCAATAAACTTGAAATTGTTTTTATTTATATAATCAGCATTTTTAAATGCTTACTTTTATATTTCTCCTTTTTTTTCTTTTTTTTTTAAATAATAAGATGTTTAACAGTGGAATTTGCAGTGAAAAAACTACATTACCCATGATTCTGCAGAGAAAATTCCACCAATCAAGGCAAGGCAAGGCAATTTTATTTCTATAGCACATTTCATACACAATGATAATTCAAAGTGCTTTACATAAAGAAGAACCAAATACATAAGAATAAAAATGGAATGCATAAGAAATAAAAATAACTGTAAAATACCACTATCTGGATAGAAGAGTTTCAGGGAGTTTTTGTTGTCCGTCAAAGCGGATCTAAACGGATCTTCCTCACACAGAGGGATAACTGTAAAAATATTTATATTTGTCAGGTAGCTGTGTGTTTAAACAGTACCCTTACAGACAAATCTTCCTGGACTAACTCTGTCAGAGCTCCATCCAGGGATAACAAATACTTACTTCCTAATTCTCCCAGCTCTTTCAACCAGACCGCAAGATTTAAAGTGCATTAAAAGTCAGAAATTAAAAGATGATACATAAAAGATTGATATAAAATGCATTAAAAATTAAATAAAAACAAGAAAAAGAATAAAAAGATAATACATATAAAATAAAGTGCAATCAGTTCTGACATGGCACAGTGCTCAATCAGTAAATGCACAGATAAAAAGATGTGGCTACTGTTGGAGCACATCTGATCTCTTCTGGAAGCTGGTTCCAGCTGCGGCTGGCGTAACCGCTAAAAGCAGACTCTCCTTGCTTTGATTGAACCCTTGATATTTCTAAGTGACTTGATCTTGATGATCTGAGTGATCTGTTAGGTTTATATTCTATGAGCATATCTGCAATGTATTGAGGTCCTAGACCATTGAGTGATTTATAAACAAGTGACAGTACTTTAAAATCAATTCTAAATGCAACTGGAAGCCAGTGCAAGGACCTGATGGACTGGTTCTGCTCAGCGTTCTGCAGCTGTCTTATGGTGTTTTTGGGAAGGCCAGTGAGGAGTCCATTACAATAATCCACCCTACTGGTGATGAAAGCATGAACAAGTTTCTCTAAGTCTTAACTGGAGCATCTAATTCTTGCAATATTTTTGATATGGTAATATGCTGATTTAGTTATTGTTCTTACATGGCTACTAGTTGAATGTAGTTGAATGCTGAAATATTTTGGGGAAAAAAATAATATATATATATACAGACAGTTGTGGCCAGAATTATTGGCACCCTTCATAAATATGATCAAAGATGACTCTAAAAATAAATCTGCATTGTTTATCCTTTTGATCTTTAATTTATAAAATTAGCAAAAATCGAACTTTCATTGAAGGAAAAGAATTGAAAGTGGGGGGAAATAACATTATGAAATAAATGTTTTTCTCCAAAACACGTTGACCACAATTATTGGCACCCTTTTATTCAATTCTTTTTGCAACCTCCTTTTGCCAAGATAACAGCTCTGAGTCTTCACCTATAATGCCTGATGAGATCAGAGACCATTCCTTCATGCAGAATCTCTCCAGATCCTTCAGATTCCCAGCTCCATGCTGGTGCTTCTTCTCTCCAGTTCACTCCACTCATTTTCTTTAGGGTTCAGGTCAGGGGACTGGGATGGCCATGTCAGAAGCTTCATTTTGGGCTCACTGACACATTTTTGTGGTGGTTTTGATGTTTGTTTTGGATCATTGTCCTGATGGAAGATCCAACTACGGCCCATTATTGGATTTCTAGCAGAAGGTCAGGTTTTGATTTTTTTTATCTGTTGGTATTTGATAGAATCCATGATACCATGTATCTGAACAAGATGTCCAGGACCTCCAGCACAAAAATAGGCCCACAACATTAAAGATCCAGCAGTATATTTAACCGTGGGCATGGGGTACTTTTTATCCATGTGTGCACCAAACCCATCTGGTGGGTTTGCTGCCAAAAAGCTCTTTTTTTAGTTTCATCTGACCATAGAAGCCGATCCCGTTTGAAGTTCCAGTCGTGTCTGACAACTGATTATGCTGGAGATTGTTTCTGGATGAGAGCAGAGGATTTTTCTTGAAACCCTCCCGAACAACTTGTGGGGATGTAGGTGCTTTTGATAATTTATTTTAGGTTTTCTGGGACTCAAGACTCAACTAACCTCTGCAATTCTCCAGCTGTGATCCTCGGAGAGTCTTTGTCCACTCAAACTTTCCTCCTCACTGCGCATTAGGACGATTTAGACACACGTCCTCTTCCAGGCAGATTTGTAACATCTTTAGTTGATTGGAACTTCTTAATTATTGCCCTGATGGTGGAAATGGGGATTTTCAATGCTTTAGGTATTTTCTTACAGCCATTTTCTATTTTGTGAAGCTCAACAATCTTTTGCTGCACATCAGAACTATATTCTTTGTTTTTCTCATAGTGATGAATGATTAAGGGAATTTGGCCTTTGTGTTTCCTCATGTTTATACTCCTGTGGAACAGGAAGTCATGACTGAACAATTTCATGCTCCTAGTCACCCTGGTGTGCTAAAAAATTTAAATATGAATGGGAATATACTTCAGAGATATTTTACTCATAAAAATTTCTAGGGGTGCCAATAATTGTGGCCAACGTGTTTTGGAGAAAAACGTTTATTTCTTAATGTGAGTTTCCCCCTACTTTCAATTATTTTCCTTCAATGAAAGGTTAGATTTTTGCTAATTTTATAAATTAAAGATCAAGAGGATAAACAATGCAGATTTATTTTTAGAGTCATCTTTGATCATATTTATGAAGGGTGCCAATAATTCTGGCCACAACTGTATATATGCATATGCATATTTAGCAATAAACTTGAAATAGATAGTTTTTATTTATATAATCAACATTTGTAAAAGAGTAGTGTTATGTTCTCCTCGTATGGTTGGTTTGGTTTGGTTCGTGGTTTATAATGCTTTAACAAAGACTTTATTTAAATCCCTATGGGAGAAATGAATGGGAAAAATTCTTCCAGAACCACTGAAAAAGTGGGCGGGCCCTAATGCACTCTATAGGAGCAGACCGGGAGTGGCATTGGACTGCAGCATGCCCAGTGCATTATGGGTATTTACAAAAGGAAAGACAACAGCCTTTTTTCTCTGTTTTCTCTTGTCTTCTCTTGTCTGTTTTCCATTTTTTTCGCCTTTCTACAGCAACATTTTTTTTTTGAATGCCCATTTTGCCAGCGGTGAAGTAGCCCTTTGATTTCGACCCTCTCACACTATATTTCCCCAATGAAATGTGTTTTCTTGTTATTCAAGGTGGTACAGTCTTTATGAAGTCTGCTTGTGTAAAGTCTTCTTCTCTTGAGGTGAAGCGCATGAAATAACATCATTTAGATTCATTGGCAGCTGTAAGACTCTGTCTCTCCTGAGGGCCGACCACACATAAATGAATACCACACACTCTCCGTAACGTCTGCCCAGAGTCAAACGAACAACAAATACACTTCTCAAACCAAACTTTTCAAATGACTCTTCTCCAGTTTTGTTGTCTGAAGACTAGCAATTAAAAGCAACATGAAACATTGTTTGCAAAGGCTGTAATGTGATGTATTTCAAAGTTAAACAAAATGTTCAATGAGAAGAAATGGGGTGGATTTCAGCTGGTTTTACTTCAGGAGCCATGAAATCAGATATTAAGATTTAATTATACACTTTTTTTATGGATGAGGTCTACAGAGGTCCAAAAAACAAAAAAACTAATAAAATAAAATAAAATAAATAAAAATAAATAAATAATCGGAAAATAAATAAAGGAATAAATTACTTGANAACTAATAAAATAAAATAAATAAAAATAAATAAATAATCGGAAAATAAATAAAGGAATAAATTACTTGATAAAACAAATGTAATTCATTTTTATTTAAATTTAATACTGAATTTTTTTCCTTCATTCATTATTTATTTTCTGTATTTATTTGTACATTTATTGTTATTCTTTTATATACTTTCATTTATTTTTGTATATATTTATGCATTCATTTCATTTATTTTTATATTTCTTTATTCCCACATGTATTTATTTATTTACATGTTCATTTTTTTATAACATTTATTTATATTTTGTTTCAGTGTGCATAATGTAAATGTGGGAATAAAGAAAATAGATATAAATATAAATAAAAGAAATTAATGAATGAATGCATAAACAAATAAATGAAAAAATAAAGAATAAATAAAAATATATAAAATAAGGTTGAAAAGAATAAAAATAAATTTAAAAAGAAATACAGACAAGAATAAATGAAGGAAAAAGTATAATAAACAATAATTCCAAGATTACATTAAAAATGTATTATAATTGTTATATCAAGTCATTTATTCTTTTGTTTGTTTCCATATTATTTATTTATGTCTGTCTATCTAATATTTCTTATCTGTCTGTCTGTCAGACAGATAAAAAGATAGACAGGTATAGATAGACGGAATGATAGGATGGATAGATGAGTAGATGGATAGAACGACGATGGACGGATGTCTTTAATTAGTTTTAGGCCTCCAACAGTGGTCATGATATGCAATCTGTCCATATTGTCATCTGTCTAATTTGATTAGATTTTACTAATTTGTACCGCCCAGTTTGATTGTGCATACATGTCAATGGCAAAATATGAGAATCGTTTTCTCCTTCCATTTAAAAAGTTGATTTTATTATTTAAAATGCATGATTATATGGTTAGCAGCATTTTTTTTTGTTGTAGAATTGCAACCTGAAAACTGTTTTTGACAACCATAACTGCAAGTTGCTAACAAGACTACAAATGATGCTGACCACAAGAATCTTATTTTACATGCTTGATAAATCGAACAACCGATTTGCCAACTTTACCCAGCATGCTAAAGGTTTACACCGTAATGAAGTGCACCAATTAGCTTTAGTCACAGTGTTGGACAAAAGGTCAAAATAAACGAGGAGAAGTGTTTTGAAAAAGAACCACAATAGCCATTCCTTTCCCAGCAGCATTAGAGGACTCTAGAGGTTTCAAAAAACACTCAGCAATTACAGGTGCTCTGTAATTTTTACAGAAGCTGTGTGAGGAAAAACACAGACGTGTTCAATTTGGACGTGGTTGAAAACACAAAGTACAGCTGTGAAATAAATTGACCTGACCTCCTCAGGGACGACCAGTCCAGTCCAAATAGGACGGAGAGGATGGTGTTGTCATCTGCGCAGAAACAGAGTTAGCTCTTAAAATGTAATATATTTTGTTCAAGAAAAAACATCTAGATAATTCTTTAGAATAACACTAATACAATGAACGATACCTTTACAGCATCTATTCATCTTGGTTCATTTCTACATGGACTACCTTTGCAGCAAATCATCATATTAGAATGATTTCTGAAGGATCATGTGACACTGAAGACTGGAGTAATGAGATATAAAGTCAGAACTGTGAGATATAAAGTCAGAACTGTGAGATATAAAGTCAGAATTGCGAGATATAAAGTCAGAATTGCGAGATATAAAGTCAGAATTGCGAGATATAAAGTCAGAATTGCGTGATGTAAAGTTGCAGTTATTTAGTTGCGGAAACGAGCTTCCATAGAAAGTGATTATTTTAAATTACAATAATATTTTACTATTTTTGAAAGTATGAAATGTATGAAAGTAATTATTTCATGTTGACTTATTTGATATATTTGTTTTCTATTTTGCAGTTGGTTTCAGTTTCTTTCAGCTGTATTATTTTTCTGTCTCATATCCCATCCTCCCGTTGTTCACTTATTCTTTTTGCCCTTTTATTCTAAATCTAGTTTCCACAAGCTTTTATCTCAGGCGATTGAAGGTTTGTGTCTTTTCTCTGTTAAATATTAACGGGGCAGATTCTGACCCTCCGAGCTTGAGTTCTGAGAGAGAACTTTTTTTGCGGTTTTGTTTTTTTATGTCACTTTTTCACACATCGTTCACAGCGCAAATGTAACATCCCGTAGAGATGTCAGAGAACACAGCCGTGAGCGAGTGAACCCGGATGAGGACGAGAAAAGAGTGAGTGCGTTTCAAAGCGAGCGTTTGACTGTCGGTGCATTGTTGGGAGTCGGAGGCAAGGACACATCAGCGTGTGTCCTCTTTTAAAGCCCCGCTTTCCTGCTTTTATCAAAAATCTCTCAGAGCTTGAGATACGTGCAATCCGTTCTTGACTGTCATTGCAATCGAAAAAAGCTGATTTTGCTTTAGCAAGAGATTTCCTTCTGCCACTTGTGTTCCTGAGTGAATAACGTCTTTCTTTAGGGTTGTTTAGGAATACATGTCCTGATGTCGCTGGAGACAAACCCCATCATTAATTTCCCATAATTTCCCTCATTGATGTGCAACTCATGCTGACCACCCTTCTGATGAAGAATGTGTGTTTAAAGTGGATCTATTATGTCCCTTTCACAAGATGTAATATAAGTCTCTGGTGTCTCCAGAATGTGTGTGTGAAGTTTCAGCTCAAAATACCCCACAGATCATTTATTATAGCTTGACAAATTTGCCCCTATTTGGGTGTGAGCAAAAACACGCCGTTTTTGTGTGTGTCCCCTTAAATGCAAATGAGCTGCTGCTCCCGCCCCCTTTCCAGAAGAGGGCGGAGCTTTAACAGCTCAACAACAACAAAGCTGGAGAATCTCACGCAGCCAAAATGAGGATTGTCAGTAACGGTGTTCAGCCTTACATTGTTCAAACCGGAGTCGACACTGATGGAGAGACTCAGGAAGAAGTTACAACTTTTAGAATGAAACTGGACGTTTCTGAATGGTTAGTGGATAAATTTATGTAGTTGCTGTGGAGTTGATTCAACTCATCCACTAGCATGTGTCGTCATGTTAATCTTTTGTGCAAATCCAGTATTGAGTTGACCCTCGTTTGAGAAGCAGTCCGGCGTAAAATGACGGCATGACAACAACACTCTACTACAACAACTCTTCCTCTTCTCTAAAGCAGCCCAACATGGACTCACCCCCTTTGTTGTGTGTTCTCAGGGGTGGGGTTTATGTAAATATTAGGGTTAGTGATATCACTAACCCAGGAAGAAGCTCGTTGTAGTCCCTACCAGCCGTTTGTTGTAGTCCTTAAGTGATCTGTAAAAGAAAATATCTCCCTTTGTGCTGAACTTTGAGCGTCGTAACTTTGCAGATGTTGTTTATGCTCAAACAGCAACATTAACAATATATTTTTCCCAAATGTGTATGTATATACTATATGAAGAATATCACAAGTGCAAATGTGATACTGATTTTCTACAAGTTCAGTAAATAAGAAGTTAATATTATGTTATTTTAGACACAATAGTATCTGTTTTGCTCAATTTTGCCATTGAAAATATAAGGAAAAAGCAAAACTGTTTGTCTCCAAGCAACGCATAGCGGCATTTCATTTTTGAATCCGCGTTTTGAACGAATTGGGTGATTCAATGGACCATAAAGAGAACCATTTGCTTCACTCCTGAATGAATCAGCCGTTTGAATGGATCGAATGAATGAATGAATCAAGACATTTACCGCGACCTACTGGTAGTTTTAGTTTCTTATTTACAATATAATTTCATTAAAAAATAATTTCATATTTACATATTTAAAAAAAACAACTCATTGTCCAAAAGTTTGTGACGTGTAATACATTTTATGTTGAATCAAATAAAATATGCATTAATTATTTTTTTTGCAAAAAAAAAATGAAAATAAATAAATATAATATATATATACAGTACAGTCCAAAAGTTTGGAACCACTAAGATTTTTAATGTTCTTAAAAGAAGTTTCGTCTGCTCACCAAGGCTACATTTATTTAATTAAAAATACAGTAAAAACAGTAATATTGTGAAATATTATTACAATTTAAAATAACTGTTTTCTATTTGAATATATTTCACAAAGTAATTTATTCCTGTGATCAAAGCTGAATTTTCAGCATCATAACTCCAGTTTCAGTGTCACATGATTCTTCATAAATCATTCTAATATGATGATCTGCTGCTCAAGAAACATTTAATGTGTACAATTGTATAAAATATTTGTGTACAATATTTTTTTTCAGGATTATTTGATGAATAGAAAGTTCAAAAGAACAGTGTTTATCTGAAATCTAATCTTTTGTAACATTATAAATGTCTTTACTGCCACTTTTGATTGATTTAATGCATCCTTGCTGAATAAAAGTATTCATTTCTTTAATTTCTTTTCAAAAAAATAAAAATAAAAATTCTTACTGACCCCAAACTTTTGAACGGTAGTGTATAATGCTACAGAAGCTTTGCATTTCAGATAAATGCTGTTCTTTTGAACTTTCTATTCATCAAGGAATCCTGAAAAAACTGTTTTCAACATTGAAAATAATCATAAATGTTTCTTGAGCAGCAGATCAGCATATTAGAATGATTTCTGAAGGATCATGTGACACTGAAGACTGGAGTAATGACGCTGAAAATTTAGCTTTGATCACAGGAATAAATTACTTTGTCAAATATATTTAAATAGTACACAGTTATTTTAAATTGTAATAATATTTCACAATATTACTGTTTTTTACTGTATTTTTAATTAAATAAATGTAGCCTTGGTGAGCAGACGAAACTTCTTTTAAAAACATTAAAAATCTTAGTGGTTCCAAACTTTTGGACTGTACTGTATATATATATATATTTATTATGTATATGTAATATGTATGCACTGTAAATACTTATTACGACACCATTGATTGTCTGATGGATGTGTGTATTCCTGTCTTTGATATCCAGACAAGTTTTGGGCAGAAAAAGAATAATATTAAAGAAGACAATCAATCTGAACAAATACAATATGTTTCCAGCACCTTCTGATAGCGTCCAATCAAAAGTGGTCACTGGAGAAGCTCTAAACTGCTTTAAGGGATTTCAGCAATTTTGCTGACTTGCCCAAGTGACTTAAACACCATTTCTCCAAAACCCCGCCCTCCACTGACATCAGCCAAACCAATGTCTGCAAACCCAGATGAATGACAAGCATTGAGCATTTCTGATTGGCTAAAAAGTTTCTCATTCTTTTTTGTTGTTTATAGGACCTTTTGTTGTCACAGAGTTGTGTGTGATTTCTCAGGACAGCCATTTCAGTGAAATCTGCCAAGGCCATTTTATGAGTGATATTCCCTGAAAATCACTTACAGCAGCCTTAATACCAGCTGTAAAACCGCTATTGGTCTCGAATGACGGTTTGTGATGGCATCACCCAAGACAGATGTTAATATAAGCGGTAAACAGAGCCCGTGTGTGTAATTGAAAAGCTCTGTGTGTTTCTCCAGGTGCTCTTCTTGCTCTTGTTGGCCATGCCGGAAGCATTGAGCAGGGAGGCGGTTGTGGACGTCCCGCTGGCGTCGTCTCTGCTCTCTCTGCCCTTCTACCTGCTGTGTCTGTTCGGCTCCGCCCTCCACGTGCTGATCTGCACCTCCGCCGGCGGGCCCTGCTACCTCTGCTCTCTCCCCTGGGTCCTGATGTTCGCCGTCATCCTCTTCTCCTCAGCCTTCATGTGTGCTCTGGTTACAATGGCCGCGAGGAGGATTCCCACCAGCAACAAGACCCCTACTAAGGTGAGTGGAAAGGACAGGAACGTTTCTGCGCCATTAGCATCACCAAATGTTTCCCGGTGTCTTCCATTGTGTTCGAATTCATGTGGCGCAGCGCAAACCAATCAGCAGCTGTGTCCCAATTTAGAGACCAAAGACCTTAGTCAGGTTAGATGCCATTTTGAATTTAAAAGGTTAGTTCACCCAAAAATGAAAATTCTGTAATTTATTACTCACCTTCATGCCGTTCCACACCCGTAAGACCTTCGTTAATCTTCGGAACGCAAACTAAGATATTTTTGTTGAAATCCGATGGCTCAGTGAGGCCTGAGCAATGACATTTCCTCTCTCAAGATCCATTAATGTACTAAAAACATATTTAAATCAGTTCATGTGAGTACAGTGGTTCAATATTAATATTATAAAGCGGCGAGAATATTTTTGGTGCGCCAAAAAACAAACAAATTAACGACTGATGGCCGATTTCAAAACACTGCTTCATGAAGCTTCGGAGCGTTATGAATCAGCTTGTAGAATCAGCTGTTCAGAGCGCCAAAGTCACGTGATTTCAGCAGTTTGACACGTGATCTGAATCACGATTCAACACAGAAGAAGCTTCCAAAGCTTCATGAAGCAGTGTTTTGAAATCGGCCATCACTAAATCAGTCGTTATTTTGTTTTTTTGGCGCACCAAATATATTCTTGTTGCTTTATAATATTAATATTGAACCACTGTACTCACATGAACTGATTTCAATATGTTTTTAGTACATTAATGGATCTTGAGAGAGGAAATGTCATTGCTCCCTATGAAGGCCTCACGGATCCATCGGATTTTAACAAAAATATCTTAATTAGTGTTCCGAAGATTAACGAAGGTCTTACGGGTGTGGAACGGCATGAGGGTGAGTAATAAATTACATTATTTTCATTTTTGGGTGAACTAACCCTTTAACATGAATGAAAATGAGGCTGTGAGGGATAGACTTAGTCTTTACAATGGCAAGCACTGTATTAAGATCCTAGATCATGTAATTTTCTCAAATTGTAGAAAGCTCCTTCAGATCATTTACATTTACATTTACATTTATGCATTTGGCAGATGCTTTTATCCAAAGCGACTTACATTGCATTATACAATACATTTGTATCTGATTATGTGCAATCCCTGGGATCGAACCCATGACCTTGGCATTGCTAGTGCCATGCTCTAACCACTGAGCTACAGGAAAGCTAGACATGTCGGACGGCTCAAACAAACAGAGCCATGTTTTGCCAGCATGTTTACACTTTTCAGGGAAGTAGACCTGTGAATGTCTGTCTTGTAGTCCTCTCTGTGCATTAGGTTGTGATGGGAGAACATCAGAAGCTTTACACACAGCAGCTTCATGTCTCTGGAGGACCCAGCAGAGTTCTCATTTTGCTCTAAGCGCCGAAAACAAGTCCTGATTGAGGATTTTATCCTTGACGGTTTATTTCAGGACGAGTAGAGAAGCTCTGTTCACAGGAGTCTCTTTGGGTGTGTTGGATACTTTAGACAGGCTTCGCTGTGTTTTTTCTCATGTTTGAACAGGACCTGTCGTCAAAAGTTGGTTTTATAAATAAACCTGCTTAGGAAATCAGTACGGATGCTAAAAAAATTTCGGAATAAAAAAAAAATAATTTTTTTTAAAGAAGTCTGTATGGAAGNCCTTGACGGTTTATTTCAGGACGAGTAGAGAAGCTCTGTTCACAGGAGTCTCTTTGGGTGTGTTGGATACTTTAGACAGGATTCGCTGTGTTTTTTCTCATGTTTGAACAGGACCTGTCGTCAAAAGTTGGTTTTATAAATAAACCTGCTTAGGAAATCAGTACGGATACTAAAAAAATTTCGGAATTAAAAAAAAAAAATGTTTTTTAAAGAAGTCTGTATGGAAGCTTGTTTCTGCAACTGAATAAAAAATAAAAAGGTATAATTGCGACTTTTTTATCTCACAATTCTGACACTCATTTGTTATTTTTTATTTAGTGGCGGAAACAAGCTTCCATACTTCTGCTCACCAATGCTGCATTTATTTGATCAAAAATACAATAAAAATATAGTGAAATATTACGGTTTAAAAGAACTGTTGTCTATGTGAATATATTGTAAATTGTCATTTATTCCTGTGATCAAAGCTGAATTTTCAGCCTTCAGTGTCACATGATCCTTTAGAAATCATTCTAATATGCTGTTTTGCTGCTTAAGATACATTTCTGATTATTATCAATGTTTAACACAGTTGTGCTGCTAAATATATGTGAACTGTGCTGGCAAAATGAGTCAGAATGCACACAGGTTAATTTCGAGCTAGGGGCGAAAAAAGTGAAAAATTTACATTTTGGTCGAAATCGAGGTTTTCACAAAAATGAGTTCATTAAGCCCTCGCCTAGCGATCCCAATGCTCCAAATAGCAAAAGTATCTCTATTTATATGTTTCTGAGAGGAGTACCTTTCCTTTGACCATGAAAAATGCAGTTTTTCTCTGCTCGCTTCCCTCAGCACAAGTTTGGTATAGTTTTAAAGCACAGCATTCCAACTTTGTGAATATTCATAGCGAATTCTCGATGGCATGAGTCTGAACCAATGAAATGTGATTTTCAAACTCGTGCTGATGTAAACAAAACGATCTTACTCGCACAAAGACTTCCCGATATACACAGAATCACAGTATTTCAAAAAAAAAATCTGTCCTGTCAAGTATTCACGCAGACATTATCTGTTCTGTCTTAAGTGAATGTTTGGTTAACTGCTGGGAACTGAAAGTCCGATGTGTAACATTATTTTAGATCCAAGTGATACAGTAGGTCTTAATATATAGGCTGTCTGTTTCATTAATGTAAATCAAACAATTGTGGAATCATGGAAAAAAAAGTTGTTTATTTTTCCTATAGATATGGGTTTTTACTTGGTTTATGCCAAATTTGGTGGTATTTTAAGGTATGGTTGCTGGTGATTTAGTTTCAGAACCTTCAGAAAACTTTAAATCGATTTTTCTCAAAATTGACTTTGCTGACTCAGGTGTAGCTCAGTCATTTTTTGTCAATCTTCATTTTGAAGGTTTTTTTAATAGAGAATGCAATAACTCATTTTGGAAAATTTGCTCATTGTGATTTATTTTGCCAGCACGGGACACATTTTTAATGGAAACCATATTGTTTTTTTGGTTAATCAAAAAAGAACAGCTTTTGTTTGAAATAAGAATCTTTTGTGACATTTTATATGGCTTTACTGTCACTTTTGATCAATGTAATGCATCCTTGCTGAATAAAACTATTAATATCTTTAAAAAAAAAAATCTTACTAACCCCAAACTTTTTAACTGATGATTTGTAAAAAAAAATATATATAGTTTTACACACACCTATTGCTTCAGAATACATTGCACTTGCATTATATTGATTCAGAGATTGATTATTTTCCTAAAAATCTTTGTTTGTGTTTACCTGAAAGGTTTAGTTCACTTCAGAATTAAAATTTCCTGATAATTTACTCCCCTATGTCATCCAAGATGTTCATGTCTTTCTTTCTTCAGTCTGAAAGAAATGAAGGTTTTTGAGGAAAACATTCCAGGATTTTTCTCCATATAGTGGACTTCAGTGGGGTTCAACGGGTTGAAGGTCCGAATGTCAGTTTCAGTGCAGCTTCAAAGAGCTCTACATGATCCCAGACGAGGAATAAGAGTCTCATCTAGAGAAACCATCAGCCATTTTCTAAAAAAAATAAAAATTATATACTTTTTTTACCACATATGCTCATCTTGTACTGCTCTGTGATGTTCCACGCATTACGCAATCACGTTAGAAAGGTACCGCGGTAGGGCGAAAAACTCCAGCTAATTTTCTCCTTCAACTTCAAAATTGTCCGACATTGTTGTTTTACCTTTATTTTGTAAAGGGAGTTTGACTTAGTCTTTGACGTTCGCTTTGTAAACACTGGATCGATACTTCCACCTACATCACGCGTGACCTTTCCAACATGATTACGTTATGCGTGGCATATCACAGAGCAGTGCAAGATGATCATTTGTGGTTAAAAAGTATATAAATGTTTATTGTTGGTAAATGGCCGATGGTTTCTCTAGATTAGACTCTTATTCCTCGTCTGGGATCATGTAGAGGTCTTTGAAGCTGCACTGAAACTGACATTTGGACCTTCAACACGCTGAACCCCAAGTGAAGTCCACTATATGGAGAAAATCATTTCTTTTCAACTGAAGCAAGAAAGACATGAACGTCTTGGATGACATGGAAGTGAGTAAATTATCAGGACATTTTAATTCTGAAGTGAACTAATCCTTGAAGAAAGAAAGTCATATACATCGGGGATGGCATGAGGGTGAGTAAATGATGAGGGAATTTTAATTTTTGAGTAAACTGTCGCTTTAATAAAAACTCCACTTAATAATGCATATCTGATTTTGGCCTCCTCAAACAGCAGAGATGCAGGGAAAGTTTTCAGAGAGATAAAAAAAAAGAAAGGAATTGCTCCCAGAGTTAATGAGATAAGAAGAGGACACCTCTTTTAATTACCTCTATACAGGAAAGTAAGATCTCCCCCCTCTCTCTCTTTCGGCGGCACGCCAGAGAAAATTGCTGACAGTCAGAGGTGAGAACAAACAGAATGATCATTAGAGAGAGAGAGAGAGAGAGCAGTGCGGCAGAGGAGAAGAGAAACAAGGCAAGGAAGTGACTGTAAGACGAGCCGGGTGAAAGTTTTGCAGCATCACTCCTCGATTCCCAGTCGAGTTCCTGTCACCCTCCAGACGGCTGTCTGTCATTTGAAGCATCACTCTTGCTCAATATTTAATGAGCAGGTTTTGTGCTCCGGCTTCCATCTCTGGTGGGAAGAGCTCAGTTTCATGCACAGGGAATATGTTGGGCTCTAAATTAAACGCTTTATGATTTTTAGCTGCATTTAAGCTGAATAAAGACAAACCCGAGGCGTCTTCAAGGGAATGGAAAACAGGATTTTTTCTGGCTCGTTTGATGCACTATGATTGCTAGGGAGCGGCACACACATGCGAGTGCTGGAGTATGACAGCAATGATCATTCATGAAAACACAGGAAGGATTGATGTGATCGGTGACGATGGCATATTGGGGTTAGGACAGCGGTTTTATCCGTCATGCATTCCCTGGAATCAAACCCAATAGAAGTGAAGCTACAGGAACATGTTTAGTGGAACTAAGCTGCAAAACGCTCGTTTAGAGTCACTGTTACTCATTTAGATGATCTGATACTGATTTTGATGCAGGAGATCATTTCATTGGCAGGACAACAGCTGCAGTGTTTCTGCAATGTCATGTTTTATAATAATAACAGGGGAAAAGGGGGAAGGCAGATTATTGAAGGGCCAACTAGGTTAACTAGGTCCTCAGAAACGTGTATTGATCTGGCTTTTACTAATAGACCAGAAAGGATGAAGAAGTGTTATAATCTGGTTACTGGACTATCTGATCACAATATGATCTTGATAGTAAGAAAGCTCACTAAAAGCAGATTTAATCTAACATCTGATAAGAAGGTAGAAAAATATAAAATACCTAAAAGTCAGTTGGATAATTTAAAAAAAACAGTAAATGAAATAGACTGGGATGATTATTTGACATATGAGAGTGTAGACCAAAACTAATTTTTTTATGACTGAAATTCAAAAAATTATAAACCGTTATACAAGGAAAGTGAAACTTTACCTTGGCTAAATGAAACAATCCGATTACTTATGAAACAAAGGGATCATGCTCTTAAGTTAGCACTTAAGTCTAAAACAGAACACGATAGGCGTCTATTTGTTATAAAGAAATAAGGTTGTAAAGGAACTTAGAAAAGCAAAAGCTACTTTTTTTATTAAGGCTATTAGTGAAGCTGGAAATACTAAAGAAATATGGCAGAATTTAAAGAAATTAACTGGAACATATAAGATACATAAATCAATAGAATTAAATATAGATGGAAACATGATTAATGACTCAAGAAAGGTTGCAGAAGTATTTAATGATTCTACAAAAACTTTGATTAAAAACGACTTTGGTTCAGGTGATTTAGTTTGATCTATGAATTGTAATGCTCCAATTTTGAATTTTAAAGAATTGACAAATGCCAAAGTACACACGATTATTTCTTCTCTTAATAGTTCAAGGGCAAAGGATGTGTATGGTATGGACAAAATATTTTTAAAAACTTATAAAGAGGCACTTATTATTCCAATTTTAAAAATTATTAATTGGTCTATAAAAGAAGGAGTGTTTGCGAATACTTGGAAAACTGCAGTAATTACACCAGTGTTTAAATCTGGTGATAATATGATAATTATAGACCCATTAGTATTCTCCCAGTAGTTTCAAAAATTGCAGAAAAATGGATTTCTGAGCAGATAGTATCACATTTGAATAATACTCCATTCTCATTGCATCCGATGCAGTTTGGTTTCCGAAAGTATCATTCAACAGAAACTGCAGAAGAATTATCAGCAGAAATGGATAAAATTACTAAATGGTTAAACAACTGTTGTTTACATCTTAATGTTAGTAAAACTGTATGCATGTTTTTTTCCGAAGTCTGCAAATAGAGATCCGGACCCTGATGTTACAGTAGCGGGTAGAAGGTTATCAGTGGTTCATGAGTATAAATATTTAGGTATAGTACTTGATTCACAATTCACATTTAAAAAACAAGTTAAAAAAGTTTAAAATTTTAGACATATTAGGAATAATTTAACCACTGAGGCTTCAAAGTTATATATTAATGCTATGATTTTATCACACATGAATTACTGTTTGACCAGTTGGACACAGACAAGTGAGACTACTCTGCAATCATTAGAAGGACTCTATAAGCAGGCTTTGAAAATATTGGATAAAAGGTCTAATTCATATCACCATTGTAAAAGTTTAACTAAACATGGGTTTTTAAGTTGGGAAAATGTGATTACATTTGCAGATATTCTACTTGTGTATAAAATTTTGCATGGTATGGCCCCACCTCCACTTAATGAATTCATTAAACAAAATTTTAACTCATCTACTAGAGCCACTACTAGAGGGGACTGTATAATACCTCATAGAAGTGCTTTTGGGCAGTCAGTATTTTCTTATAGAGCAGTACATACTTGGAATATTATACCCATAGAACTAAGAAATATTCCATCTCTTGCTTCTTTCTCTAAAATGATAAAAGGGTGGTTATTGGATAATCAAATATGTCTTCATAAATAGTGGTTCCTTGTTTGCTTTTGGTTTTGTATATACTTTTTTGTTTTTTGTTTTTGTGTGTGTGTTTACCATCAACCTGCCAGGGACTGCAGATGACAATTAGCCAGAATGGCTAAATCTGACTCATTTACATAAAAGACTTGTTTCTTGTGTTAATTAATGTGCATTGTCCTCTTTTAAAAAAGCAAATAAAAAAATAAAATAAAAATAAGGGGGAAAAGAAAGCCAAAAAAAAAAGATAAAAAAGTGAAAAATGTACTACCAAAAAAGTAAACAATGAAAATAATGTGCTTTATAATTGTTATAAAATGGTAGTCAAGAGCTCTTCAACCAAAACATTATCATATTGTACACAATACATTTAAAAAAATAAAAATAAAAAATAAATGTTAAATATCTGTATCCATCCATCCATCCATCATTTATCCATCCACCTATACAACCATCCATCTTTCCATCTATCATCTATCCATCCACCTCTACATCCACCTATACATCCACCTATAAATCCATCTATCCATCCACCTATCATCTATCCATCCATCCATCCATCATACACCTCTACATCCACCTATACATCCACCTATACATCCATCTATCCATCCACCTATCTATCCATCCATCCATCCATCTATCCATGCATCATCCATCCATCCATCCA
>RJVU01052173.1:1886042-1906832 GCA_003731715.1 Anabarilius grahami
AAAAAAAAAGATAAAAAAGTGAAAAATGTACTACCAAAAAAGTAAACAATGAAAATAATGTGCTTTATAATTGTTATAAAATGGTAGTCAAGAGCTCTTCAACCAAAACATTATCATATTGTACACAATACATTTAAAAAAATAAAAATAAAAAATAAATGTTAAATATCTGTATCCATCCATCCATCCATCATTTATCCATCCACCTATACAACCATCCATCTTTCCATCTATCATCTATCCATCCACCTCTACATCCATCTATCCATCCTCCTATACATTCATCTATCATTCATCTATCCATCCATCATCCATCCATCCATCATACACCTCTACATCCACCTATACATCCACCTATAAATCCATCTATCCATCCACCTATCATCTATCCATCCATCCATCCATCATACACCTCTACATCCATCTATCCATCCACCTATCATCTATCCATCCATCCATCCATCCATCATACACCTCTACATCCACCTATACATCCACCTATACATCCATCTATCCATCCACCTATCTATCCATCCATCCATCCATCTATCCATGCATCATCCATCCATCCATCCACCTATCCATCCACCTATCCATCCATCTATCCATCCATCCATCCATCTATCTATACTTCCATCCATCCATTTATCCACCAATCCATCCATCCGTCCATCTGTACATCTATCCATCTATCCATCCATCTCTCCATCCACCTACACATCCATCCATCCATCCGTTCATCCATTTTACTATATTTATATATTTATTTATTTTTATTGTAAACAATCTGATACCGTTTGGTTTGTGTGAGCGCTCTTGACTAACGTGATAAGCAGTGAAGAAATAAATGAAATGCTGCAGAGAAGTAGATTATTGCCCCTTGAAATGTGCTACAACCTCAGATGTTTCAATGGCAGATCCAGATCCAGAGGACGATTGGCTGTTTCTCCAATTCTCAAGGTAATGTACTTCCCGAGGATCCAGGCCATTCTGACTGAAATTTGAGTTACTCCCACAAGCGTGACAGTGACTCTTCGGCAAGTACCTGTAAGATAGAGGTGAAGGGAATCATGGGATTGACGTCATTCATCTGCAAAGTTTCTCATGATTGGCATTAACCTCTCACTAAAGGCTTGCTGAGCTCAGTGGGAAATTATAGTGATAATAATTATTGATGATTAATACTTATGCTGACATCAGAACAAGCTAATTTCTATAAGAGTAACTTTTGTTTATTACTATCTAATTTTCTCAGTGGCAGCACAATAGTAGCATAATATTTTTGCATATTGTTATAT
Organism: Anabarilius grahami; assembly: GCA_003731715.1. NCBI lineage: Eukaryota > Metazoa > Chordata > Actinopteri > Cypriniformes > Xenocyprididae > Anabarilius > Anabarilius grahami. The sequence continues at coordinate 1,887,341 of RJVU01052173.1, forward strand.
ATATGTTATACACCGATCAGGCATAACATTATGAGCACTGACAGGTGAAGTGAATAACACTGATCATCTCTTCATCACGGCACCTGTTAGTGGGTGGATATATTAGGCAGCAAGTGAACATTTTGTCCTCAAAGTTGATGCGTGAGAAGCAGGAAAAATGGGCAAGAGTAAGGATTTGAGCGAGTTTGACAAGGACCAAATTCTGATAGCTAGACGACTGGGTCTTGTGGGGTGTTCCCGGTCTGCAGTGGTCAGTATCTATCAAAAGTGCTCCAAGGAAGGAACAGTGGTGAACCGGCGACAGGGTCATGGGCGGCCGAGGCTCATTGATGCACGTGGGGAACGAAGGCTGGCCCGTGTGGTTCGATCCAACAGACGAGCTTCTGTAGCTCAAAGTGCCCTAGAAGTTAATGCTGGTTCTGATAGAAAGGTGTCAGAATACACAGTGCATCAGTTTGTTGCGTATGGAGCTGCATAGCTGCAGACCAGTCAGAGTGACCATACTGACCCCTGTCCACCGCTGAAAGAGCCAACAGTGGACACGTGAGCATCAGAACTGGACCACGGAGCAATGGAAGAAGGTGTCCTGGACTGATGAATCACGTTTTCTTTTACATCACGTGGATGGCCGGGTGTGCATGTGCGTCACTTACCTGGGGAACACATGGCACCAGGATGCAGGTGTCCAGGTCACTATGTGATGCTGGTATTTAATTTTGCAGTGAGTTGGGCAGCTGTGGTTTAGTACCCAGACATCAGCTTCCTCTTGCATCAACAGTTACTTCTATTGGATGTGGTTCATCCTGCATGGTGGTATGCCGACATTACCCTGGATACCGGCTCTCCATACACCACAAAGACTTGCTGTCCTGGTCACAGATGAGCCAGCGAGACGCACACCAACAATTTGTCCTCTTTTGAACTCTGATATGTCTCTCATTATGTTGTGTGGATGGCAGTATTTTATGTTCAGCTGTGCTATTGCTCTGCTAATTCAACCTTCACACTCTGATGGAATGTGAAATCAGTGAAGATTGGCATATATAGGTGTGAAACCTCCAACACTATATTGGCCAGTGTTTCAGTTTCACTGTCCAACCCCTGTACATTATGAAAACCTATATTATTTAAAAATATTGTTCAGCTGTTATCCAGGCAATGAAAGTAATTAGTCGTAATCTGCAAAAATGAAGGTTATTGAAATGTGCTTGTTTTAAAGATGTGGGTCGTGTCTGTTTCATGTTTTGTCCCTTGCTGCTGGGAGTTCCGACACAGTGTTTAATTACTCTGCGTTAATTTCCTCCTGATCAATTAGTGCTGCTGTCATCCTTGTTAATAGAGATGTTTACTCCAGACTTCATAGCATGTTTTGATTCTTGTTATAATCCAAAATTCCTTCATAATCTTTCATCGAAATTCTGAAACGGGGTTTTTTCCCCTTGCCTTTTTCCTTTTACTAAATGTTCACCAATTTCCAAATAGCTATTTAAGTATTGGTTTAGGCTCCACTTTCACATCAATTCCTGATGGATAAAAGTACTTTTTCCCCAAGTGAATATTCGGTTCGACTTGCATTACAAAAGTAAAATGGGCTGTAAATGTTTCATGTTGACCTTAAAAAGTACAGCAGCAGAAACGGGCTGTATAATTGTACGAGTCAGAGAGAGAGTGGAACATTCTCGAGGAAAAACTCATTTACTGTGCAGAAACCGTACTTTAAGTGGACTTCAGGGAAAACATAAAATGCTGTACAGTATGTCCACTTTAAAGAAACAAACAGCCTGTTTTGTTATACATGAGATGATGGTCAGGGCACACACACACACACTCTCACACACACACACACACACTCGCACACACACACACACACAGCCTGTTGTCAAAGGGAGTTTCTGTTTGTTTCTGCATTAGCATATAGATTAGCGTGCGTGGCCTCGCTCTGCTCTAGCGTTAGCTCAGTGCTCGTTCCTGTAATGATGAAACCAACGGAGACCTGAGAAAACAAACTCCTGATGCTTTTGTGCTTCTTTTTGGTCCAGACTCTCATGGATCCAAATATTCCCTTCGATGGGACCGGAGCGACAATATGAAAAAGTGGAGAAAAGTAAAGAGAGACGGTTTACAAAGAAATGAGAAGCGAGAGCGAGTTCATCCCAGACGGTGTTTACACAAACAGAAGTTGCTTACACAATCCGTTTCCCCACCGGCTGATTTCGACCCAGGTGTTGCTCCGGGTGATGGATGAAAAACGGCGGTTGCTGTGGCGAGACACCAGTGAGATGTGACCGGTCCCCATGGTAACACATATCAAGGCTGCACATGGTCGTATCCATCATGACCAGGGACACACACACACACCAGCCACAGAGCGACCAATTAGTATTGCGTTATCAGACCAAACGGTGTGTGTCGCTGAGATTGTGTTTATCAGTTAGAAATAAGAAGAACTGCACATTTAACTTCAGTAATGTTACAGTGGGAGTAAAGAAGGGTCGATTTATCCATCAGGACATGTTATATGATATGATCCAGTGTTATTTTAGTATTACTTAACTGCTGATATTGTTTTATTAATATTTAGAATTAGCTTTTATTTTTATAGTTTCCAAAATCCAAGTTCAACTATTCATCCAGTTCCGTTTGCTTCCTAGCTGCTGCATTTTGGACCAGCTGGAGTTTGTTTATTAAGCGTGTGGGGCAACCACTCATTACAGTAATCTAGCCTTGAGGTCATGAAAGCATGATCTAACTTTTCTGCATTTGTCATTGAGAGCATATGTTGTAATTTAGTTATATCTTTAAAATGGAAAAATGTGGTTTTACAGATATGGCTTTCAAATGAAAGATTGAAATCAAAGGGCCTGTTTACACCTGGTCACTTCATGTGTTTTCACTGATCGGATAGCTATACGATCGTGAAAAGACCAGGTCTAAATGCCCTCCGAAACGCATTCGAAGCGGATATAAATCTGATTGCTCAAACTAGTTCAGGAGGTGGTCTGGGACGCATTCCAGTCAAAACTGAACAGATCTAAACGCATCTGGTCGTTGAAACCACATATGTAAATTTAACTCCTCCCAAAAATACTAAAAAATAAACGCGTGAGCGCATGTTATAGGCTAAATAACATGTTATAGCCACATATGACAGCATCGGCGCATGACACAATCATCTTCATTAAAAGTAATGAGACTAAATGATCTGACCAGGGCTGTGGTCACACTCTCTCCTATTGCGGCCTTTGATTTTGAAATTAGCCGATGATCAATAAAATGCAGCTCATATTTGTTGCTTTTGGTGACGTAAACTATGAAATCTGCATATAGCGTGGGAATTGAACGGATTTATATCCGTTTTGCGGAGACATTTATATGGCCATGTGTAAATGCAATCATTTTATAAATCAGATAGCTCTCCGATCAGAGAAAACGCATGAAGTGACAGGTGTAAACAGGCCCAAAGAGTGCATCCAGGTTCCTAACTGACGACGAAGACTTCACAGAACATCCATCAAGTGTTAGACAGTGTTCTGGGTTATTATGTGTGGAGGTTTTTGGTTCAATAATTAGTATTAAGTAGTAGGAAATTACTGGTCATCCAATAGTTTTTTTTTACATCAACTATGCATTCTGTTAATTTTGTGAATCGGTGAGTTTCGTCAGGGCGCAAAGAAATATAGAGCTGAGTATCATGTACAGAATGAAAAGCAACGGTCCTAGTGCTGAGCCTTGTGGTACTCCATACTGAACTTATTGATTTGACACCTCTTCATTTGCTGCTACAAATTGGTAACATTCAGATAAGTATGATTTGAACCATGCTAGTGCAATTCCACTGATGGCAACGTAATTTTCGAGTCTATTCAAAAGAATGTTGTAGTCTATAGTATCACATGCAACACTAAGATCCAGTAACACTAATAGAGAGATACAACCGTGTGTGTGAGAGTGAGTGTGTGTCTGTTAGTTCTGAGTCAATACTGCTCCGCTCTCAGCAGCCCTGCACTCACACACTGTGGGAATCAGTCACAACATGCTCTCTCAGCTCTCTCTCCGCTGTGTGTGTGTGTGTGTGTGTGTGTTTTAGCTCAGGGCTCTACACATCAAAGTGCTGTCTGTAGAGTTGTTTTACAGTGTTGGACGGCAGTGACATTGGTGTCAGCGACGTTTTTCTGTCACACACTGTCAGATGTTTCGCTTATTTGTGGTTTTGCCCTTTTCAACTCCACCGCTTCACCTTTTCAACTCCATTTCTCTCTTGTCCTTCACATCTAACTGCTTGTATTGATTTATTTTTGCGTTTCTGCAAACTTTTGTCTGTATGGAAGATGCCATACGTGATGTGGTGTTGATGTTTGCCGAGTTTGTCGTGATGCATGTGAAAGTGGAACAATCTAAAAGGAGAAGAAACTGCACACAAATGTATTTGTTACAAGTATCATGAACACATTTATCATTTGTGTTCCTCAAAAATGTTTTGAGTGCACTATTTATTTTTTATTTTTTTAATACACATGAAAACCACTCACATTTGGTATTGGAATCAACTGTCGTGTTGTGAATGGAGCCTATGTAGAACATCCCAATTCGCATGCTATCCGTCCTAAATAGTATTTTAAATTCAAATTAGTGTCCTAAATCATAGTATGTTGAAAGGAGTATTCCAAAGATACCCGGATGGTCTACTATTTCCGATTAGAATCCGAAGTGCAGATCCGTACACACTCTAATGGCTAATTTAGCCCTCAGTCTATTGTGAGTTAGATGGGGATTCGATTAGAGCTACAAACATGAACAAAAAGTGTTAAAAAACTACAAACATGGCTGATGTGCGAGACCCATGGTTAAGTAGAGACGGGTTTGACTTGTGATTAATAATCAGTATCTAACCTGATGAAGAAAAGATATTTATTCAATGTTATCCACATTATATTTAATCTGCAACAGCATTGTGGACATTTATAAAGATAAGTTGTACGTGCACCATCTCTGCAGAGACAAAAATTGGGTTCATCTGCGGACCGCAGTCCTCGAACTCAGACGGCCGAAGTATACTTTAGGCTTATGTAGGGAGTATTAAACTGCAAGGCAGCTCTCTAGGTTTGTAACAGGACTAATGTGTATCCTGTCTCTGTCTCATTCTAGAGTTCTGCCTGGACTCTGTCGGAGTTGGACACTCTGTTGCTGATCGGTACAGTGGGTCACACGCTCAGTTTGGGTTCCAGCAGCTTCATAGAGGAGGAACACCAGACCTGGTACTTCCTGTTCAACACGCTGTGCCTGGCTGTCTTCCAGGATGTCTGCAGGAAGTACTTCAGGGAACAGAGGCACAGAGGTGACGAAGAGGACGAGGGACCTCTGCTCCCCTCCAGCGCAGAGGAACGGTCGACTTTCTCCCCAGCGGCGGAGCTGGGAATAAGCGCAGGTTCGGAGAAGTGGCTGGCCCTGGCGACCCCGCTGCTGACCCTGGCCTGCTGTCGCCTGCTGAGGTCACTGAACCAGACCGGAGTGCAGTGGGCGCACCTGCCTGACTTTGGACACTGGCTCAACAGGTAAGAACAGAAAGACATTACGGTTGGTTTTGGGTCGCTATGTGGACTAACTGCTCTTCCGAAAGCACTTAAAGGGATAGTTCACCCAAAAATTAAAACTATCTCATGATTTACACCCTCAAGCCATCCTAGGTGTATATGACTTTCTTCTTTCCGACGAACACAATCGGAATTATACTTAAAAATATCCTGGCTCTTCCAAGCTTTGTAATGGTAGAGAATGGCACTTCTGATTTTGAAGTCCAAAAAAATGCATTCATCCATCATAAAAGTAATCCATACGACTCCAGGGGGTTAATAAAGGCCTTCTGAAGCGAAGCGATGGGTTTTTGGTAGAAAAATACCTATATTTAAAACTTTATAAACTAAAATAACTAGCTTCCGGCAGACGGCCTACGCAAGTCCACTTGTGACTTCTAAGACCAAATTCACGAAACTAATATACTGATACACATCCCAGCTTGTTTATGTTCACTAAATGACTGTGTTTACATGAATACTCAACAAGCTCGCCATTTTGACATGGTTTAATGTGTATTTGACTGTTAAGTCATGAATCCGAAGCCCAAAGTATACTTTACTTGTCCGTGTTTTGCTCCGTCCCAGTTCTCAGTTCTCTTTCGCGCTTTAATAATGCACTTTTAATTATCAAGCACGTCCCGCAGTATACTGTTTTTCAACAGTCAGGTTTCATGATTTGACTGATTTGGATGTCAAGTTTGGGCTTTTATGGAGGAGTGAAAGCACACCGCTATTTTCATAATTTGGAAGCCGAAATCGAAGCTAAAAACCGTTTAATGCCCAGTAACTAACTAGAAATGTTTTCAGGCATTGTTGAGGGCGTGCTGCTCCGCTCTGAGCCGTAGTGAGACGTCTCACTGTCTGCATGGAGAGTTAATGGAGCATTCACACTGACAGCGATTAAATCACCGCAGGCTGTCGGGTCGCTGCGCTGCTGGTTACTCGTAGGCGTTCCTACTCGATTGCAGCGTTCAACTGGGTCTGGCAGCAAATCTCTGATCAACTTTGTCACATCTAACAGGCTCTGTTGCTCAGGTCGCCAACTCGCGTTGAAAATGAATCTGGTCACTGTAATGCTGTGAATCGCTGTCATTGTGAACTAACCGAAATTAACCAATTTAAAACACTCAACATGGGCAGAAACATGACAGAAATACAGCTCTTCATGTGTCTAGTGCTGATAGTTGATTCCAGTAAAAAAAAAAAATAAAAAAAATATATATATATACTCTAAAGAAATAACTGTAAAAAAACTAAACAAATTTACACAGTAAAATATCGTTTTTCCATTGAAACGGTAAGATATCATAAAAACAATGCATTCTGGGATATATTATTTGTGGTCTTTTGAGAAAGTAACATAAAATGACAAATATTACCCAGAATGCATTGTTTTATGGTATATTACTGTCAATCGAAAGCAGTATTTTAGTTTAATGAAAAAAATATTTTAAAATATTTTCTTTTTGATTTGTTCAGTTTTTAGTTTTTTTTTCTTTTGTACGTTTTGTTTACTTTGATGCAGTTGTTTTTTTGTTGTTGTTTGTTTGTTCTTTTTTTGTGCATTCTTTCTTAGTTTGGCCATTTTGTGTTCATTTTTTTTTTTGTTCTTTCATTCTTTTTCTTCTTCAGTTCATTTCAGTTCTTTCTTCTGTTTGCTCTTTCTTTCCTTAGTTTGTCCATTCTTTGTTCTTACATTCTTTTTTATTTGTTCTAATGTTAATTGATTATTTTATTTCTTCTGTTTCTTCTTTCACTCATTTGTTTGTTCTTTTGTTTGCTCTTTCTTTCCTTAGTTTGTCCATTATTTTGTTCATACATTCTTTCTCAGTTTTTTTCATTTATTGGTTAATTGTTTTTCTTGTTCTTTTGATCATTCTTTCTCTTGTTCANAGAAACATGACAGAAATACAGCTCTTCATGTGTCTAGTGCTGATAGTTGATTCCAGTAAAAAAAAAAAATATATATATATACTCTAAAGAAATAACTGTAAAAAAACAACAAATTTACACAGTAAAATATCGTTTTTCAATTGAAATGGTAAGATATCATAAAAACAATGCATTCTGGGATATATTATTTGTCGTCTTTGAGAAAGTGACATAAAATGACAAATATTACCCAGAATGCATTGTTTTATGGTATATTACTGTCAATCGAAAGCAGTATTTTAGTTTAATGAAAAAAATGTTTTAAAATATTCTTTTTTCTTTTCGATTTGTTCAGTTTTTAGTTATTTTTTTTCTTTTGTACGTTTTGTTTACTTTGATGCAGTTGTTTTTTTGTTGTTGTTTGTTTGTTCTTTTTTTGTACATTCTTTCTTTTCTTAGTTTGGCCATTTTGTGTTCATTCTCTTTTTTGTTCTTTTTGTTTTTCTCTGTCATTCTTTTTCTTCTTCAGTCCATTTCAGTTCTTTCTTCTGTTTGCTCTTTTTTTCCTTAGTTTGTCCATTCTTTGTTCTTACATACTTTTTTGTTTGTTCTAATGTTAATTGATTATTTTATTTCTTCTGTTTCTTCTTTCACTCATTTGTTTGTTCTTTTGTTTGCTCTTTCTTTCCTTAGTTTGTCCATTATTTTGTTCATACATTCTTTCTCAGTTTTTTTCATTTATTGGTTAATTGTTTTTCTTGTTCTTTTGATCATTCTTTCTCTTGTTCAGTTCATTATGTTGGTTTTCTTGTTATTTAATTAGTTCTTTCTCACTTTAGACCAGTATTTAAGTTATTATTCACTGTTAATCTTCCTCTCAAGTCAAATATGGAGTCCGTGTCGTAGGTTTGTCGTCATTCCCGCACGCCAGATCTGTGCTTATAAGCACCATATTTAATTTTTCAAGCTGCTGTGGAAGATTATCACTGAATATTTCGAGTGGTCTGGTCTGTTCCTCAAACAAAACTCTCATATGACTTCAGAAGACTCGGACTACAGTCAGACAGCAGGCAATTAATGTTCATAACCTCTGAATCTCACAGTGATTCTGCAGTCACTTTGGTTTAATATCTGAGAGAAGGACTCTGGACTCTCTTGGGCTCGTATTCAGACTGCCTGCAGACTTTTTGGCTAATTAAAAGATTGTTTTATGAAAAGAGGACTAATTGCTACACTGCAAAGACGTTTTCATGTATTCCTTCCTTTTATTAAGCATTTTAATTATTTGGCATTTTAATAATCATTCGGGTTCTTTTGTCGCACCTCAGGACCGTTTAAAGAGGACCTATTCTGCTTTTCTCCATGTTCATCTTTCATTAGTGTGTAATGTTGCTGTTTGATCATGAAAAAGTCCCTCCAGCGGGAGTTCTTCTCTATATCAGTGTCAGTGTTTCTGAACTCCCTGAAACGAGAACGAACACGTCACAATATTCCTCATTTAAATAAATTCCCGCCCATATGCAGAATAAAGGGGCGGGGCCTGGTTGAGTTATGCTGCGTTCCAGGCAGGTTTTTGAGCCCGTTAGTCACGACTTCAAATCACGACTCACGACTTTGTAGCGTTCCAGGACAGTCACGCCAAACTGCGTAAAAGTGTAAACAAACCAACATGGCGGACCGTACGAGGCTTATGCTCATTAACAGTTATTTCTATCGCCAAAGGTCTTTGCTTATTTGAGGAAAACGGCGCATAAGGCAAGAGAAGCTGTTATACCTTTTATTTTACCGTGCACTTGCATAAACACCGCATCCGTAGGGGCAGCCATTGTTGTTTCGCGGGCTATGTGACGTCAGAACCCGTAACTGGGAGTACATCGATCTAGTACGAGTTCACGGGTGGGAAGTCACGGCTTTGACTGCTGTTCCAGTGCACTTTCACGGGTAGAAGGTTGGAAAAACACGGGTTACGGGTTGCCTGGAACGCGGCGTTAGTTAGTAGTGTGTTGAAACTGGCGGTTATGGTAAGGGGCGGGACGTTTCCCAAATAACCAATCACAACACACTGGTCCAGCCCACCAATCAGAGCACATTGTGCTTTTCAGAAGGAAGGGCTTCATAGAGACAGGAACTAAACAGAGCGTTACTGACAGACTGGGAAGAGAGGAGCTGCAACAATGGAGAATATGAACATTCAAGCATGAAAGTCAAGCATAAAACCTTTTTAAGTAACTGCAAAAACGTGTGAAAGTGATTAATAATGGCAAAAATTGAGTGTTTACCAAACTGTTTGTTTTCTCTATTTATATGTATAACAGTTCTGTTTGTGAACAGGTTGTTTGTGAACTCACCGAATGCCCTCTTCCAGTTTGTTTGATAAATATCCCCCAAACTTCCAGCGTCCAAACACACTTCACCCTGGGCGTTTAACTTGGCTCTCTCCTGTGTGTTGTGAACCGTGAGTCTCTGGAAGCGGCACTCGCACACATTTACAGACAGATGGTACCGGCGCTGGTCTGTGCCAGACTTATTCTACCCCATTAGCCAGTATCCGACCCGTCAGCCAATCAAAACCCAGCTTGGTCTCATGCAAAGACCCTCAAGAGAAAATAAGCAGGCAGAATTTGCCAACAATCTTGGGAAGTTTCACTCACCATTTGTTTTTTTTGCTTTCAATTTAGCAACTTTATCCCTGTTTGAGTTTATATATAGTTATGTATACATTAACATTAAAGAGTGTTTCATTTCCTTCTTGATTTTTTTGCCCTTATGAGGTCATTAAACAAATGGATGGGCCCAAACGCTATAGTTTTATAGCATTTAATTTGTTTCCCCTGAAGTGCACTTGTAATGAGGTTTCTTGAATTGTAAATTAGTTTTACATGACCACTTTCCACACTTCCTGTAGTCTCAGTGTCAGATGACATGCCCGCTGCCCGCCCATATGTCCAACTGATAAATATTGCAACAAAAATGGCAAGCACTTTCTTGTTGTGCCAATCTCTGATTGGCTGACTTTACTCTGCTAGTAGCTAGTAAACACTAGCAGATCTGGATATTTTCTGTTTTCTGACTTTTGGCAGGACAATTAAATGCTGTGTACTTTTGCATGGATAGAAATTAAGTCTACACTCATTTCTGCTCATTTCTTTCTTTTTACATTTTAATTTTTTTTCAATGCAATGGTTTAAAAATTTTGTTTCAGTAAGTCTTCTGCTCACCAAGGCTGCATTTATTTGACCAAAAATACTGTAACAATAGTGAAATACTTTTATAATTTAAAACAGCTGTTTTCTATGTGAATATATAGTAAACTATAATTTATATCCAGTGATCAAAGCTGAATTTTCAGCATCATTACTCCAGTCTTCAGTGTCACATGATCCTTCAGAAATCATTCTAATATGATGATTTGCTGCTCAAGAAACATTTATGATTTTTATCAGTGTTTAAAACACGATACATTTTTATTTGATGCACTGAAAGTTCAAAATAACTATTTGAAATTTGAGATTTGAAATAGAAATCTTTTGTAACATTATAAATGTCTTTACTTTCAATTTTAATGCATCCTTGCTGTATAAAAAAGAATAAAAGATTTTCTCTGTCCAAATCAACAACATTTCCCTGGGAAATTATACCTCTGGTGTTGTTTTTGACCCAAATCGTTTTTGTTTTTTTAGAATTTGTTACTTCATCGGAGTGGTACAATACTTGGTGGAGGTTTTGGCACTTGCTGTGATTCGAAAAGGTTAAATGGTCCTAAAATATTTGTCACACTTGTATCGTTCGCGGTCAAAAATGAGTGCATTGGAAATGGGAGATGAATTTCATCTAGTGGAAAGGTTTGGTACTGCGCCCAAACAAAATCTTACTGAAAGCCCATTTTTTGAGATATCAACCTCAAATTTGGAGCACAACTTGTTTAGATTTATGGCTTTGATTTTCCCACAGTTTTGGAGTAAAAAAAATGTATTTCATTTGGAAAATATATATTTCATATAAAACTTTTTTCTAAGTTCACTTTTTTAAACTTTCTTTTTTTCACTTCAGCAATAATCTGCCAAGTGTCACCTTTGGAAAAAAGTACAATCATTTCATTGAAATAAAGACAATTTGGTCATTTTTGATCAACACACGAACAGCACAAGTGAGCAGTTTAGAAATCAATATATTCATGCATATAAACATTATACACTCATACCCAGAGAATAGAAATCTGTGACCTTTCAGTGTGTATCTGGAGTGTTTATAGAGTTATAACTATAAATTCAAGCTGCCCTCGCAGGGCTTTACATTGATGTGTCTTCTCTGATGATATCATGGATCGATAGCTCTCATCTCTTAAGTGCATCACCTGCCGTACATGTCTAAAAGACTCAGTGCTGCACATAAAGACTCTGTATCTCTCTCGCTCTCTCTCGCTCTGTCTCTCTTGTCCAGCAGCCAGCTCTGATGAAGAATAATTGTTACAGTCGTAATAAATCTCTCTGCATTCAAACAGGAGAGATGGACATGTGCCAGAGTTTCTGAAAGCGAGGTTACAGGAAGGAGAGCAGGATTTCCTGTCCTTGTGGTTTGAAGCGTCCATCGCTGGACTTCTCATTTCATATATGGAGCGTATAATTATACGTGCTGTAATGAATCTCAGCGCAGACGGCTTTTATTATGATTATGTTTAAAGCACACGCGGCATGAGAGCAAGTGAGCTGATGTGGGAATCGTCTGAGATAATTGAATTGAGCTTAAAGGAATCGTTCATCTAAAATAAAAACCCTCGTGTCATTGCAAAACCATATGACTTTCTTTCTTCAGTGAAATACTTAAGAAGACATTTTGCAGAATGAGAAAGCTGTGCTTATCTAGTTTAATTACTTAGAAACAGGGTTATGATCATTAAATAAAAGTAAAACTATTAAAAACTTTTCTGTTTATTGAAATAAAGCTGAAATAACATATATTTGTTGGAAAAACTTAAAGTAAATGAAAATTAGAAATGATGCCTTGGCAATGAACTGAAAAATTAAACTAAAATTAACATGAAAACTAAACATATAAAAATAAAAGCTAATTCAAAATATGTAAGTTTAACATGGTTTTTAAAAAGTTATTGATTTGCAGTGGAATATTGAATCAAGAGTTTTGGCTTTTGTTTTGACGCTTTGATCTTTTTATTCCAGCTAGATTTTTTTAGATGTGTGTTTCTGTGTTTGGGATTTGCCGGCTCATATTATTGTTTTAGTTTGCACTAATTAATATTTCATTACCCGGCTGAAACAGGCCCTTGGGAAAGAATCTGCATTATCTGTGCGAGAAACGCTCGCTCTCTTTTCCTTCCGCTTAGATCTGTTACTAATGCAAATAGAGCACAGCTGTGAACAACACTTCATCTGAAGGCTGCAAATGATAGTTTGTCTCGTTTTTACTGAGGGTTTTATAGCATCTACACTATCGTTCAAAAGTTTGGGGTCTTTTTTAAAGAAATTAATACTTTTTTTCAGCAAGGAGCCACTAAAATAATCAAAAGTGACAGTCTTTTATAATCTCACAAACGGTTTCTGTTTCGAATAAGTGCTGTTCTTTTGAGCATTATATTTATCAAATAACTATCATCCAAACTTATTAATGGAAGTCTACCTCAGATGGAGCCAGTCTCTGAGATCTTCATCGATTGTTTCTGTCCATTTTGATTTGATGTTAACTCTAAATTCATTATTACTTTTAGGTTCATGCATTTTAAAACTGATGCACCTTCAGTCTTGCTTTTCTCTGCACTTTAAAGGGGTCATGACATGGATTTTTTTAAAATTTTTAATATGTTCCCTGAGGTTCAATATAATGGTAATAAAGTTTTTGCCACACAAAAAAAAACCCTGCTATGATTGGCTAATGTCATTGCATAGGAAACAGTAAAAACGCCCCCTCACTATTGCATGCAAGTGTTCTGAAAGCATTATCTATATAAAACCGTCATTTAGGCTAAACCATCCACTTTTTTCTGAAGCTGGGATCCTTCAGAAGTCTGTACAGAGACGCAAACCAGCTGTTTAAACTGCGAACGTTCTTTCACTCTTCCATTTGTCCTGTTGGCAGTCTCAAGCGCATGGAGTACATCAGAAACTGAATGCGCATCTGAATGCACATCTGTATACTGTATCAGCGTAGATGGCGTCAGTCATTATAATGACTTCAGAAACTGAACGCACATCTGTATACCGCATCAGCGTAGACAGCGTCAGTCATTATAATGGCTCCAGAAACCGAACGCACATCTGTATACTGTATCAGCGTAGACAGCGTCAGTCATTATGACTCCAGAAACCGAACGCACATCTGTATACCGTATCAGCGTAGACAGCGTCAGTGATTATAATGACTTCAGAAACCGAACGCACATCTGTATACTGTATCAGCGTAGACAGCGTCAGTCATTATAATGGCTTCAGAATCTGAACGCACATCTGTATAGTGTATCAGCGTAGACAGCGTCAATCATTATAATGGCTTCAGAAACTGAACGCACATCTGTATACCGTATCAGCGTAGACAGCGTCAGTGATTATAATGACTCCAGAAACCGAACGCACATCTGTATACCGTATCAGCGTAGACAGCGTCAGTGATTATAATGACTTCAGAAACCGAACGCACATCTGTATACTGTATCAGCGCAGACGGCGTCAGTCATTATAATGGCTTCAGAAACTGAACACACATCTGTATACTGTATCAGCGTAGACAGCGTCAGTCATTATAATGACTTCAGAATCTGAACGCACATCTGTATACTGTATCAGCGTAGACGGCGTCAGTCATTATGACTCCAGAAACCGAACGCACATCTGTATACTGTATCAGCGTAGACGGCGTCAGTTATTATAATGACTGCCGTTTGATTTTGATGCAACGCTCACATCCGGTGTAGCAACTGAATGTCAGTGGGCTATGATGCGGTGACTTATAACTGTTAGCAGTCATATGCAAGTGTATTTGCCCGTATGTGACATCACGGATCCCACAATATCAAAATGAGATGTTTTTGGAGCTAATTAAATACCTTGTTTATAATGAGGAGGATGTTTTAAGCTATAAAAAACTTGCAGGAAGTTTTAATGGTACAGAGAGCTTTTATGTGTCAAAAGATCAAGGCAGATTTGATTTCTCATATCATGACCCCTTTAACTCAGAAGGTCTGTAGAGAACAGTCACAAACTCCTCTTTTGTTGTGCAAAGGAATGTTTTTAATATTTACCCCAGAAATCATGCATGGATGCACACTTGGAAAATAGAAAGCCAGAAATAGTATACAACCCGTGCACCGGATTCATGAACTCTTGATGACAAAGATTAATATTTTAAGTGCGGTTGATTCGCACAAAAACACATTTGCTTGCTTGCTTATGAAAGATTTTAAAGGGGACCTATTATGCCCCTTTCACAAGATGTAATATAAGTCTCTGGTGTCCCAGAATGTGTCTGTGAAGTTTCAGCTCAAAATACCACACAGATCATTTATTATAGCTTGTCAAATTTGCCCCTGTTTGGTGTGAGCAAAACACGCCGTTTTTGTGTGTGTCCCTTTAAACGCAAATGAGCTGCTGCTCCCGCCCCCTTTCCAGAATAGGGCGGAGCTTTAACAGCTCGTGCTTCGGTTGCTCAACAACAACAAAGCTGGAGAATCTCACGCAGCCAAAATGAGGATTGTCAGTAACGGTGTTCAGCCTTACATTGTTCAAACCGGAGTCGACACTGATGGAGAGACTCAGGAATTAGTTACAACTTTTAGAATGAAACTGGACGTTTCTGAATGGTTAGTGGATAAATTTATGTAGTTGCTGTGGAGTTGATTCAAATCATCCACTAGCATGTGCCGTCATGTTCATCTTTTGTTTGTTTGTGAAGCAGTCCCGTGTAAAATGATGGCATGACAGCAACACTCTACTACAACAACTCTTCCTCTTCTCTAAAGCAGCCCAACATGGCCCCGCCCCCTTTGTTGTGTGTTCTCAGGGGCGGGGTTTAAGTAAATTGTAGGGTTAGTGATGTCACTAACCCAGGAAGAAGCTTGTTGTAGTCCCTACCAGCCATTTGTTGTAGCAATTTCTGTAAAAGAAAATATCTCTCTTTGCATTGAACTTTGAGTGTCGTAACTTTGCAGATGTTGTTTATGATCAAACACTAACATTACACACTAACTAAAGTTAAAAAAGTGAAATCATAATCAACCATCTCTTTAATAGTCAAACGTCATAACTTATAAGACACAGCTGACACTTGAGCCGAGCTTTAGACTTCAGTAATTATCCTTTTTTTTCCGCTCGCTCTGTTCATTTGCTCATTTTTCTCAGATTGACAGGTCTGTTATTGTCCTTCGCTGACCCTCTCTGGTATTATCCGGCTTTACTCTGACAGAACACAGCTTTCTTATTTCTGCGATATGTCAGCGTTATTGTTTGAAGAGTCTAATTGGATGAGCGTCTCGTAGTATTCATTCAGAGTCCTGCTGAATAAACGTTTGCTGTTGTAAATGAGGAGCGCTTTATTTCAAGGTTTAGTCTGAACTGACAGGTCTGGACGCCGGTGTCACGCATGCAATCATGATCAACAAAGTCTGAATGTTGCGATTTGTGGTTTCTGTGTGTGCATATGCATTTTATACGGTGTGCTGTCTGAGTCTGTCCCGCTTCGAATGCTGGCGGAGGAGAGAAATGAACAGAATAAATGGATTCTGCTGGGAATGAGAGCCTAATCATGTCTTGAGATGTCTTGAGAGTGAACATCCTGTCTTTGTGTGTATGAACATGTTTTGTGGGGGTTTCAGTGACTGAAAGGTGCATGCTGGGACCTTTTTAAAACCTGGTGAGCTGCCTTGAGTGCCTACATCATAGACAGCTGCCTTTTAAGATGAGCATACTGACTGAAACAAACAAACAATACTATGGAAGTCAGTGGGGACCGGCAACTGGTTTGGTTTTCAGTATTGAATGACTATAAGTTATTTCTCTCACTTTGTCTTCCATTTTGATCCTTCTTCTCAGTGATGTCATACATATCTTACAACATCATTCTGAAACAGCCATTTGCATCAAGAACGCAGCCATGATTCCTCCAGCTCACTAGGTTTTGGATCCGAGCTTCACATTGAAGTATTTTCCTCTCGCATACACTTTCCGAAGCAGTCTGAGACGATCATAAATGCCCTTGCACTTATTTTGAAACCCGACCCTGAAATGCACACTTATGCGCTCACACATGCTGACAGGTGTGTGTGTGTGTGTGTGTGTGTGTGTGAGATGCATTAGTATTCTTCTGGTTGTCTGGGACCAGATAGATAGGGAGCAGAGAGACACTCAGGGTCACCGGCATCAGGATGAAAATTTCTCTCTCCGTCTGCATCTTTTTTCCTCCACTTCCTTTTCTTCTGTGCTCTTTCAGTGCCCTCTCTACCCATTTCTTTCTCTCTCGCTGGATGCTCCCTCCTTTCACCCAGATAATTGGTCCTAGGTATATACTTAATATACTAAACAAAATAGTGTTTAGTAACATATCATGTTTATTTCATTCAAGTGCCAATTAAGACAAAGCTGCCTTTAACTTTGTTGTTATATGGACAGTATGTTGAACTGTTTAGTAGACTTAACACAAACCCTGGAGTTTCACAAAACAAGCCATATTAATTTTCAAATAATTTGAGTTCTTTTTGAGTTGGATATGACAAAAGTAATGCAGTTTAGAGGACCAGTGAGTGAGTTGTTCGACTTCAAACCATAAACTTGATTTTTGAACCTTTTTGAATGTTTCATTAAAAGAGTCGCCTTAAAAGGTTAGTTCACCCAAAGATGAAATTTCATCTTCAGAACACAAGATATTTTTGTTGAAATCCGATGGCTCCGTGAGGCCTGCATAGGGAGCAATGACATTTCCTCTTTCAAGATCCATAAAGGTACTAAAAACATATTTAAATCAGTTCATGTGAGTACAGTGGTTCAATATTAATATTATAAAGCGACGAGAATATTTTTGGTGCGCCAAAATTACAAAATAACAACTTATATAGTGATGGCCGATTTCAAAACACTGCTTCATGAAGCTTCGGAGCGTTATGAATCAGTGTATCGAATCATGATTCAGATCATGTGACTTTGGCGCTCCGAACCGCTGATTCGACACGCTGATTCATAACGCTCCGAAGCTTTCAGAAGCAGTGTTTTGAAATCTGCCATCACTATATAAGTTGTTATTTTGTATTTTTGGCGCACCAAAAATATTCTCGCCGCTTTATAATATTAATATTGAACCACTGTACTCACATGAACTGATTTAAATATGTTTTTAGTACATTAATGGATCTTGAGAGAGGAAATGTCATTGCTCCCTATGCAGGCCTCACTGAGCCATCGGATTTCAACAAAAATATCTTGTGTTCTGAAGATTAATGAAGGTCTTATGGGTGTGGAACGACATGAGGGCGAGTAATAAATGACAGAATTTTCATTTTTGGGTGAATTTACCCTTTAAGTGTTTCGAAATTTAAATGGTTCACCACTGGGGGGCGTGACTTTGGCAGCTTGTCATTTTAACTAAACGTTCCGTGCTGATGATGCTGATGAAAATTCTATAGGAAGCTAATGAGGAGTTGCTGGCCATATAGAGCATTCTAAATGAGTCACTTAAGGTCCTCCGTTTCAGTTAGGATGTTGCCTTAGAAGACAGCTGCCTGTGTAGGCTGTAGTGACCATGTGTTGGAACAGAGCCCCTGTCTGTCCGTCTGTGGGTAATGAGCAGCAGTTCTGTGGCTTCATGTCAGTGCACACCTTTAGCACTCAACGTTCCTTCACTTCACTGCACACACACACACACACACACCTCTGCTTCACCCACACACACACACACCTTTCAGTCTGGCCTGTGTGGCCCACACCTGATTACCTTAGATGAGAGGAGCACTCCAGCTGCATTCTGAACACACACACACACAGGTTTGTTTTGCTATCTTAGTGGGGACTCTCCATAGGCGTAATGGTTTTTATACTGTACAAACTGTATATTCTATCCCCCTACACTACCCCTATCCCTAAACCTAACCATCACAGGAAACATTCTGCATTTTTACATTTTCAAAAAAACATCATTTAGTATGTTTATTAATCCATTTCCCTCGTGGGGACCGCTGGCTGGTCCCCACGATGTAGGTGATCTCAGGTTTTTATTACATTGTGGGGCCATTTGGTCCCCACGATGTAATATAAACAAGAACACACACACACACACACACACACATATACACACTGCAGCTCAGTTTCTCTTGCCTCCTGAATTCTGATGGACATATGACAATATTTGGACTTTTTGAGAATTCCAGCATTGGCTGATAATCCTGTCAATCAATAGTTGCCTCCTTTGTGTCAGTTCCAAATTATTATTATTTTTTTTTATTTTTTTGACTAAATAATGTTTAATATAATATAGATAAGTGCAAATTTGTGTGCATCTCATTTGCTGTCTTTATGTATATCAGGATTAAATCTGTCGCCGGTCGCTCTGCTCTCTAGATATCAATATAGGGCGCAACATCTCTTTGACTTTCTCCATAACATTATAATACAAAAACATATAAACAGATCGACCATGAAGCGTTGCGAATTACATCATTAAATCTGTCTCCTAGAATACTACAATATATTTGTATACATTTGACTATTATGCAGTAAATTAAACATATTGTATTTTATACTATTATTATACTATACTATTATATTGTACCATGATTTTTATTCATTTGTCATTTGCAATATAATATAATTTTTAGTCATTGGCAATGCTGTATGAGTAATTTATTCTCATATTAAACGTTAAGTAGGCATTCTTGTATTTTTTTTTTTCCCCCTCTAATTTTAATTTTTTATTTTTTTTTATTTTAGTGCTTCAAATCAAAGTTTACAATGTTGTGAATTATTTTGAATCTGGTTGGTTTTGTTAATGCTTTAAAAGTTTTTGTTGAGGATTTATTTGAAATCCATATGGAGAAAATGAATGGAGAAAATACTTTT
>RJVU01052173.1:1914424-1952504 GCA_003731715.1 Anabarilius grahami
TTATTATTATTATTTATTTTTTTTTACATTTCTTTCTTTCTTTCATTAATTTTGTGTGTTTGTTCATTTGACCTTTCTTTCTTTCTTCTTAGTTTGTTCATTCAGTCACTCGTTCATTCTTGCAGTTGTTCAGTCATTTATTTATTTTGTATTTATCAGAATTCAGCTCTATAGCACCCATGGCAGGACTTTATCATGGGTTTATGTTGCTCGCAGTACCCTGCGTGACACAAGGTCAAAGTGCTCTCGGGTCAAAGGTCATATTGTTCTCTCATTGTTCCTCTCATCCTCCAGAAGCAGACAGACCGCTGTGGGCACAACAGATCAGCAACACTGGCTCTGAATAAAGCAGAAAGACGGGGTGAATGAATAAATGAACAGACGTCAGCATGTTTATAGAGTTGATGTGAGTGGAAGTGTGCGGTCTGTTGTCTGGAGAACACCGAACACAGTCATGCACAACGTTTGCCTTTATTAGAGTGGACATTTTTTAATCTGACGCAATATCTGGCAACCCAAACCACCGCTCTCTCACACACATCACACACACACACACACACACACACACACACACTGATATTGTTATTATTTTTGTGCATTTCACACGCCTTCAGTGTCAGAGTGAAATGCGAGCAGAGCGGCGGCCCGTCGGAGCGAGTGAATCGCTGCAGAACTCACAGATTAATGATAATCAGATGAATGAACACAGACCTTCACTGCCATCTGATGAGTGCTGCACAGAAACATGACAAACTCGCAATCTGATTGGCTGGATCTGTACAGCTTCCTGAAGTAAGGATGCAAGGTGTGTGTGTGTGTGTGTGTGTGAGAGAGAGAGAGAGTGTGAATTCAGCACATTGCAGAATGAGCCTCATTTGCGTGAATTTGCCTAGTAATGAATGAGCTCATTTAAATATGTATGTTGCAGCACACTAAAGTTCATCTGCAGCTGGTTTGGTTGGACTGTGTGAATAAGTTTCAGTTTTTGTTCTGACCCGTCATGGCTGTGATCGTGCAGTCAGTGTTTCACTTCGTTACTTGCTGCTGGAAACTCGTCCAGGATCGTCTTCAACACAGTGTGAACATGAATTCAGCAGTAAAACACGGTCCTACTGCAGTTTGTGTTTTATAGAGGACCTTCTGCTGACCCCAGCGATCTGCTCTGATTCGACTGACTCTGGGTCTGTGGCACAATAGAGCTTCATAGCAGATGTTTATACAGCGTTTCTATAAATACGGCCTGAGTAACTGTGCTGTGTGTTAATCCACTGCAGTCAGTCCTGCTGGAGCTGCAGGGCGGAGCCAGCCTGACCAACGCCTTCTGATTGGTGCTCAAACCTCCAGCTCTTTCTTTCTTTCTTTCTTTCTTTCTTTCTTTCTTTCTTTCTTTCTTTCTTTCTTTCTTTCTTTCTTTCTTTCTTCCTTTCTTTCTCCTTCCTTTTATCCTTTCTTCCTTCCTCCTTTCCTTCCTTTCATCCTTCCTTCCTTCCTTTTTTTTCTACCTCCTCCTTCTTTCCTTCCTTCATCCCTTCCTCCTTCCTTCCTTCCTTCCTTCCTTTTTTCTTCCTCCTCTCCTTCTTTCCTTCCTTCATCCCTTCCTTCCTTTCATCCTTCCTATTTTCCTTCCTTCCTTTCATCCTTCCTTCCTTCTTTCCTTCATCCCTTCCTCCTTTCCTTCTTTCCTTCCTTCATTCCTTTCATCTTTCCTTCCTTCATCCCTTCCTCCCTTTCGTTCTTCCTTGTTTCCTTCATTCCTTCCTTCCTTTTTTCTTCCTCCTCTCCTTCTTTCCTTCCTTCATTCCTTCCTTTCATCCTTCCTTCCTTCCTTCCTTCCTCCTTTCCTTCCTCCTTTCCTTCTTTCTTTCCTTCCTTCCTTCCTCCTTTCCTTCCTCCTTTCCTTCTTTCTTTCCTTCATTCCTTCCTCCTTTCCTTCCTCCTTTCCTTCTTTCTTTCCTTCATTCCTTCCTTCTTTCCTTCATCCTTTCCTTCTTTCTCTTCCTTCCTTCCTTCCTTCCTTTCATCCTTCCTCTTTTCCTTCCTTCCTTCATTCCTTTCATCCTTCCTTCCTTCTTTCCTTCATCCCTTCCTCCTTTCCTTCTTTCTTTCCTTCCTTCATTTCATCCTTCCTGCTTTCCTTCCTTTCTTCATTCCTTTCATCCTTCCTTCTTTCCTTCATCCCTTCCTCCTTCCTTCCTTCTTTTCATCCTTCCTTCCTTCCTTTTTCCTTCCTCCTCTCCCTCTTTCCTCCCTTCCTCCCTTCCTGCCTACCTTCTTTCTTTCTTTCTTTCTTTCTTTCTTTCTTTCTTTCATGTTAATTTGTTCATTAATTAATTAGTTTGATCTTTATTTCAGTTTTGTTTATCCTTTTGTTAATTTAATTGTTCGTTCGTTCATTCATTGTTGTAACGACACGAGTGTGAGTAAATCATGACAGAATTTTCCTCTTTGCATGAATCACTCCTTTTTAACCTTTATAAATATGACAGAGTTCACAAAGTTTGTTGAACCTGTTGCAGGCAGCACTATTGTAATGGAACACAACACTCGTTTGGACCTCATTTGTTTGTGCAGGTTAAAGAATGATTTCATCGGCCGTCGGTTTGACGTTTTTCCTGCTGCGTCATCCTCTCGGCATACACGTCCCTGCCTGGGAACGACGTGCCGTTGCCAAGTTCTGGTTGTCATGGTAACGCGTGTTGGATTAAAGTGTTTTGTGCAGATGTAGTTTTCTCTCTGATGGAGCTTATTTACAGTGAAGAGGAACAGAGACACAGTGGCAATAAAAATGATGAGATTTTCCTCCTTCTCCAGGGAAATTGCTGAAATCCCCCGCCTGTTTTGCTCTAATCACATTTAATGTGACTGATCCAGTGTGCTGTGAAAGCGAGCGTCTCCAGCTACAAGCTACTCGTGATTTAACATCATTAAACTACATACAGTCCTGCTGCCCTTTTACAAAACTACACAAGGAACTCACAAAGTGCATCGAAGCTGTTTAAGAGCACAATATGCTGCATGTTAAAGCAGATCAGATCATCATAACTGGATTATGTAATATAATTTAATCCTAGCAGTACATTTGGTTCAAGAACAATGATTTGGCATGAATGAATCTTGATTAGAGAGACAGATAGGTTAGGGTGATGTACACTAAATACAACAAAGAAACTAGAATATAGTTGAAAACAGCAGTTTAAATAATAATTTAATACTTTTGCGCAGAGAGGAATCATTTATGTGAATCATTGGAATGAACCGATTCACTAAAATCAGCTGGACTTTTTAACGCTATACCTGTGAGAAGGGAATAAAGTTTTAATTTAGTTAAATCATTGCCACTACTTTACCAAAATGAGGGAATGAATTAATCAAAGCTGGCCGCATATTAATAATTCGTGGGAACAACGATATAAGAGTTTTGTCACTGCTGATTGGTAGAAAAAGTAGCTTGTAATGGGAAAATCTGCACTATGTTGAAAACATTGCAGCTATTGGAACAATAATGGAGATGTAGTTTAGTTTGCTGCATCAGTGATTTAGTAAATAATTTGGTTGATGCCATTTAACTTGGCCATATTTTATTTTTTAATAATGAAATTGACTGAGAGTTTGAGGAGCCAATGGAGTTACGAGGTTTAGTCACAAGCTCTTTTCAATACTTTTCATTGGTTAAAGCTACAATATGTAAATTTTTCGCCACTAGAGGTCGCTTATTCAAAACAAAGGCGAAGCTTGATGACACCGAGTTTGAGCGCGGAATCTTGGGAAATGTGGTCTTCACCTCACAGCCAGTGGAAAACGTCTGAAATGTGAAAATGTGAGACACTTAGTGCACACTGCAGTAAGCTAGATCAATATTAGAATATCATATTAATAAATACAGGATGGCTTGTGTTGATAAATGGCATGCAATTAATTGTAAAACGTATTGTATGATGGAGAAAATCCTGTATTACTGTTACTAAAAATAAAGCTGTATCTGATTATGCTATGTTAGCTACTTCACACAATAGTGTTTTTCTCTGAGGCGTGGTAAAGCATGGTACTCGCAAAAAATCAAGAAAATTAGATTTAAACAATAAGACTGAACGTGTTGAGCTATATGTCCCTATGGACAGGTGTTGAAAATTAGCACATGTGCTATAACACTTTAAACAATGCATCTGGTTTGTCCAATGTTATTGCTATGTCCATATTAAATGAATAAATAAATTAAAAATATAACAATAATTAGTTTTCTGTCTACAAATATATCAAAACAGTTGTTCCCTTGACTATTAAAACATGTAAATATTAAAGCGTCTTTGGTGTTTCCATGGTTTCTACAAAATAAAAGCGGAAACCGAGGGTAACGCGGGTGTGACACAATTGACAGCGACTCCTCACACGTCCCGGAGACTTGGTTAAAATTGCAATTTTCTCACGATTTACAAATAGTTGCAAACATTTGGGATATTGTAAGTACTCAAGTGAACAAAATATATAACACTGGCCTAGTGGTTTTTGGATATTTCACTGCAAAAATCTTACATTTCATTTCATTTTTTTCATTTTATTTAATTTATAAAGCACTTTTACACAACTGACCATTGACCAAAGTGCTGTACAAATATGTAAACACATAAAGACAATCACAACCATAAAAACACAACACTAAAACCACAAAATAAAATAACCCCTCCGTTTTTTAAAACACAATCAATTTCTATACCCCATTCAATGCTGATGCGAGGAGGTGTTCCTTAAGTTTGTATTTAAAAACATTTAGTGTGGGTGCCGATCTGAGAGAAAAGAGTAAACCATTCCAAAGTTCTGGAGCTATCGCTACAAACGCTCGATCTCCACTTCTCCTTTTTGTTCTCGGAATCGTCAAAGCCAGCTGGTCAGCTGACCTTAAAGACCGTTTTGGCTCATATTTCTCAATCAGATCCACCAAATACAATAGAGCCATACTATGCAATGATTTGTAAACAAAAAACTAAATGTTAAAATTTATTCTATAACAGATCGGTAACCATTTTAAAAACTCGAAACTGGAGTAATATGGACTCTCTTACGAGTACCTGTCAAAAGCCTCGCAGNCGCTCCCAACATGAAACAAGGCACGCAGACGAGAGAGCGCACGGCTCGAAAACACTCGAGACCGTACGCTCACACAAAAAACAGGACCAGAACGGGAGTGTCAGAGCTCTGTCACAAAACCAAGAAATAAACTAGACAGAAGTGACAGAACCCTGACACTCCGTTTTTTAAAACACAATCAATTTCTATACCCCATTCAATGCTGATGCGAGGAGGTGTTCCTTAAGTTTGTATTTAAAAAACATTTAGTGTGGGTGCCGATCTGAGAGAAAAGAGTAAACCATTCCAAAGTTCTGGAGCTATCGCTACAAAAGCTCGATCTCCACTTCTCCTTTTTGTTCTCGGAATCGTCAAAGCCAGCTGGTCAGCTGACCTTAAAGACCGTTTCAGATCCAATCAGATCCACCAAATACAATAGAGCCATACTATGCAATGATTTGTAAACAAAAAACTAAATGTTAAAATTTATTCTATAACAGATCGGTAACCATTTTAAAAACTCGAAACTGGAGTAATATGGACTCTCTTACGAGTACCTGTCAAAAGCCTCGCAGCAGCGTTTTGGACTAGTTGTAAGCGGCTAAGCAATTATTTATTTATGCCGACATAGTGAGTTGCAGTAATCTAACCCTTGTAAATACAAATGCATGAATTACTTTTTTGAGATCACGCACGGACAAAAATGGCTTCACCTTCGCTATTCATCTCAAGTTATAAAAACAGGACTTAACCACAGAATAAATCTGTTTCTCAAACTTGAGATCACTGTCAAAAATAATGCACTGATGGCTTACAGACTGCCCAGATCAGCAAAATTATTTGGGGCTCCAAACCACACAACTTTAATTGTAAAGAAATTGTAACAAAAATTTAAAGATAGCCATGATTTGATTTCATGTATACAGTCCCACAACGACTCTATTTGCTTCTGACTGTTCTTTTTCAGAGGAAGATTGGCTTGCATATCATCTGCATAAAAGTGAAAAGAAATTCCATGCTTACTAAAAATTGACCCAAGGGGTAACATATACAAAGAAAACAGAATCGGAAACCACTAAGCAAAGAGACAGGTTGTGAATAATCTTGACCAGTATTTACAGAGAATGTTTGAAAAACCCAAAGGGTGACCAATAGTAATGATTTATGAAAAAAAAAACATGATGAAATATGGAGATACAAGGTTTTCGCCCGATATACTGCATCATCCTAATCTATTTTAGCAGATTGTGGAACAATATAGGCGGAAACCATATTTCAGATAATGACAGATAATAAAACGTGTATGTCTGACGTTCGCTGGTCAAAAACCTTGTAACTCCATTTGAGCTTGATTTTGGTAAAAGGTGCCCTAGAACGCTTTTTCACAAGATGTAATATAAGTCTAAGGTGTCCCCTCAATGTGTCTCAAAATACCCCATAGATTTTTTATTATTACATTTTTTAACTGCCTATTTTGGGGCATAATTAAATATGCGCCGATTCAGCGCGCTTCCCCTTTAAATGCTCGCGCTCCCCTCCCCCAGCTCGCAAATCTATAATACATTGCATAAACAAAGTTCACACAGCTAATATAACCCTCAAAATGGATCTTTACAAAGTGTTCGTCATGCAGCATATCAGTTATAGTAAGTATAGTATTTATTTGGATGTTTACATTTGATTCTGAATGAGTTTGATGGTGCTCCGTGGCTAAAGCTAACATTACACACTGTTGGAGAGATTTATAAAGAATGAAGTTGTGTTTATGAATTATACAGACTGCAAGTGTTTAAAAATGAAAATAATGACTGCTCCAGTCTCCGTGAATACAGTAAGAAACGATGGTAACTTTAACCACATTTAACAGTACATTAGCAACATGCTAACGAAACATTTAGAAAGACAATTTACAAATATCACTAAAAATATCATGATATCATGGATCATGTTAGTTATTGTTGCTCCATCTGCCATTTTTCGCTATTGTCCTTGCTTGCTTACCTGCATAAAGTCTGTTGGTTCGGCTGTGCACAGATCCAGACGTTAATACTGGCTTGTCTAATGCCTTGAACATGGGCTGGCATATGCAAAAGTTGGGGGCGTACATATTAATGATCCCGACTGTTACGTCTCAGTCGGTGTTATGTTGAGATTCGCCTGTTCTTCAGAGGTCTTTTGCACAAATCAAATTTAAATAAGAAGGAGGAAACAATGGTGTTTGAGACTCACTGTATGTCATTTCCATGTACAGAACTCTAATTATTTAACTATGCCGAGGTAAATTCAATTTTCAATTCTAGGGCACCTTTAATATAATGACACACATACAAAGCCATAATATCAGCTTTGACATCACAGTGTCTAATTTTAAAAACAAACAAAAAAAAAATGTGTTTTTCCATTTCCCGAGAAGTAGCGGTTTTGAACATACAAGGTTTCCGCCTTTCCTATGGTGTATATTCTCCCCTTAAATAGCTTCAGTAAACTTAAAAACAGTTCTTATTTGAGGTTTATGATGTGAGGAGAAGAAACTTCACACTGTATATTTCTGATGTGAACGTCGACCTGAGATTGTCCCGACAGTTTTGCTGCATTTACTACATTATCAACAGCGAGAAGCTGATCTTTGAGGCGGATTCTGCTGATTTCCTCCTGAGAGCTGGCCGGCCGACCTCACTGACCCCCGGTTGGGCTATAATAAGTAACTTCTGCTCTCCGCTGAGAAGCACCAAACCTCTCTGTTATTGATTCTCTCAAGCTTTGACCGAGATGAAGACGAGGCTTCAAACAAAAGGCTGTTCGCAGTCGATATTGATTCTTGTGTGTGGGTGAAAGTGTGAGCGTCTTTGATGAGCCTAAACAACAATCTCTCTCTTTCAGAGGAACCGTCGAGGCACGGTTTGTCTACGTTTTCGTCCTCGGCATCTTATTCACGGGCGTGAAGGACCTGTTGCGCTCGCAGGTGATGTCGTCAGCGGCGGACAGTGGGCGTCTGAAGAGCAGAGGATTGTGGGAAGTGTACAGCGGGGTGGTGTTATTGGTGGCTCTGCTCTTCAGAGCTCATAATCTGCCCACGCTGGCCTGCTGTCTGCTCATCCAGACCATCATGGCTCAGTTCATCTGGAAGAAGCTGCACTACGACGCCGCCCAGACCACCATCATGCACTACTGGTTCGGCCAGGCCTTCTTCTACTTCCAGGTAACAAGGAGAGGAGAGGAGAAGATCTGGGAGAATTACTTTCTTTAGTGAAAATAATACAGGTCTAGTTTCCTCCATGAATACATATCGATCAAATAATAGCATTTTCATTGTTCTCTGCCCAAAACCATGTTTGATTCCATCAAGAGTTTGAGCACTTTTTACAATTAAATTTGCAAGAATGGATTTTATGAATAATTTACAAAGAAATGTGATGATTACAGTGAGGCTCATTGTATATTTGGGACTGAACCTTGAGACTAGTTAACGAAGGAGAAATGGGAAGCATTTATAGAAAATTAATACAATGTTTTTGTCTTAATAATAACAAAACTTTACATGTGCAACTGCACTTTTATTTCTGTTGCTGTTGTTCTAGTTAACTAAAACTATTAATAAAAAAGTGGGCATACTTTAGATTAGGGTCCAATTCTCATTATTAACTATGACTTTTGCTTCAATAAACTCCTAATTACTGTTAGTAAGGTTAAGTTTAGTTATGAGGTTGGATTGAGGGATGTAGAATATGGTCATCCAGAATAAGACATTAATATATGCTTTATAAGTAGTAATAAACAGCCAATATCCTAGTAATATGCATGCTAATAAGTAGTTCATAGTGAGAATTGGACCCTAAAGTGTTGAAATAAACCCAAAAAGTTGAAATATAATACAAATATTAGATGGGAAAAAAAGATGACTGACTGAAATACAGGTGTGGTACTAAAATTACTAAAACTGAAAATAAAATTAATAATAAAGATATTTTAAAAATAATAAATTAAATAATAAAAATATGAAATGATTAAAAAAAAATTGTTTTTACAATGGGGCAATAGTTGCACAATAGCTTGCACACAGACAAGCCTGATTTCAAACTCAAAAAAAGACAAGTAAACAGTAATAAAATAAAAACAAATAAACTATTTACAAGCAGTAGCACCAATAAATAGGTAGGTCTAACAGTAGTATCGAGGCAAAAAATACTAAAGAAATTGAGGAATCAAATAAAAAAATAATAATGTATAGTCTTCCCTGAATAAATTAACTTACAATTACAGTTATAAAAGGTATTCATTCAAGAGCAGTGAGTGTCATTAATATTAATCAAACAATAAAAACAAAAAGAAAATCAGAGGCTGCAGCAGGATTATTAGGCTGCTGTCACTTTAAGAGCGAATGCACGGATTTAATATACTGATACACATGCGTTTTCTTTCTCAACTGTTTACATTTACCGACTGTGTTTGCATGAATACTCACCTAAATGTTAATTTTGTACATATATTTGTGTGTATTTGACCATTTAAGCGTAATTTGGTAGTCTCGAGCTGTTTGTGAGGTGGCTTTATGTGTGCGTGCTTTGAGTGGTTTAACACACAAGACTTAAAAAGAAATGCAAATTCGAAACTATAGTAACGATGTGACAATGCCTCGATTTTGCAAGTGACAATACCTGTGTCAACTCTAGCTTGCTTATAGAAGTGATGTGGTGATGTGAAGCCATTAAAGCATTTTGAGAGGTAAAGAGAGAGAGCGCGTGGTGATTCACTCACGCTGTTTGTAAAAATTACGTCTCACAGAAAATCTCTTTGTAAGCGCCGCTGCATGTCATGCCATACCTCTCACAGCAGGTGTGCGTCTTTATGCGTCGTCAGCATGAGATCGGTTCATGAGATCAGCCTTTATAGAGACCGCCGATTCAATCATTAGAAGCGATTACTGGCCCCATCAAAAACATAAAAAAACTGAATTATTCCAAACTTTTGACTGATAGTGACAGTAAATGACCTCAAAACTGACAAAAAGAAGTTTAGAAACCTGTTCGAAAGAATCGCTTTTATAATGAGACACTGAGATTGTGTGTGTGTGTGTGTGTGTATGTGTGTGTAAGTAAGGGTCATAAATGGTGCTTTACTGGCCAATTATCATTTAAAGCACCGGAGCATAGAAATTATGGCTTGACAATGACATCATCATCAAAGGGACAGTCAGGGTCAATGCAGCTGAACTGTCAAAGGACGGATATATTCTTCGCTCTCCCTCTGTAGTCATTAGGCAGGGTGAAAGTGATTGTTAATTGTAAATTGTCACATTGGTTTAGCTCATTTTGTCAGGCCAGGCCCTTTTCCCGCCCACACTGACACTGCAAACTAGCATGAAATGATGGGAGTAAGAGAGGGAAGAGGAGAGACAGCCGGAGTGACAGACATGGCCTGTGAGCCGCTGACAGGGAAGAGCAGGATCTGTTCGTTTATTTCCCCTCATCCCCATCCATCCGTCAGCCGAGGGACCCTCAGAGTCTGAGTCTGTCAGTGGAGACTGAAACACAGCGCTGTGTGTGTGTGTGTGTGTGTGTGTGTGTATGCTGCATCACTTTACGACTGCTTATCCACCTTATTTTGCAACACAGAAGTAAGCTATTTCTTGTGAATGTGCGAGACGTCTGATTCATTAACCTTGAAATTATGTTGGAATGTGTAAATAAATTGAAAAGTGAAAGTTCACTCAAAAATATTTACTCGCCCTCGTGTCATTCTGAACAGCTATCACCCAGTTTAAGTTGAAAATGTGTGTTAACGGTGTGTGTTGATGTTGTATGGTGTTTTGTGTGCCATGTGTTCAGGGAAACTCTAATAACATCGGGACGGTGGACATCTCTGTGGGTTTCGTGGGTTTGGAGAGTTATGTAGAAGCACCTGCTGTTTTCCTGACGGCGCTGAGCACTTACACTGGACCACTGCTCTGGGCCTGTCACCTGCTGTGTCACCTGAGCTCAGAGAGAGACAGGTAACACTCTCTCTCACAGACACACACACACTTAAAGTTGGTATGAAAAAAGTTGCTTTTCTTCTCTATTGTGTCCTATATCCAAGTGAAACGCTTCTGGATCAAGAACAAATGTAGGGCGGGGCTTGATTTTGTCTGTGGGGAATTGATTGGATGGTTGTGGTTTGCTATTGGTGGATCTCATGTGAGTGACAGGTTGCCCTGCCCTTGTCATCAAGAGATGCAGCAAGAGGGAGGGGAAGTTATTCTGATTCAAGATTACCAGAAGCATGAATTTAAAACAATAATGATATGCGCTGATAAATAATTTATAATAAACACTGCAATATTCCATGTAATATATGTAAACAAATAGTTCTGACTCTAAATTCTGATTGGATGATTGTTTTTGAAGTGCCGCCCAGGTGATCATATATTAATGAGCTCATGTTTTTGACAGTGTTATTTTAGTTTTTAGTTTCATAGTTTTATTTTTATTTAATGTTAGTTAAAAGTTTAGCAATTTCATTATGTGCTTTTTTTTGTTTTAGTTTTTTGTTAATAAATGTTTTGCTTCAAACTTAAACTTCAACTAATATTTATATATTATCTCATTTCAGCTTTATTTCAATTAACAGAAATGTTTTTAATAGTTTTAGTTTTAATTAAATGTTAATAATAGTTTGTGATACCCATGATGATTTTTAATCAGATGTTTTTGCAGCTTTGGCAATTGTTAGAGTTTTTCTACATAGTTTTACAAAGAACATCTGGTTTTATGCAACATTTCCCCTTTAAATATAGTTTTATGCAATAGAGCTGCAACAACCTTCCGGTGTGACGCTTTTCTATTAAAAATACTGCAGTGCAGTAAAAAAGCTTAAAATGACTGATGAGTTATAGGGCAATAACAGCGCTTCCGTAGTTCACTGTAATAGGGACATCTGTAATAAAAAAAAAATTCTCTGAGGAAACCTCTCCTTTCATTTTCTTTACCCTTAGAAATTTGTGCTGCGGTTTTTATGAAAAAAAAAATTCCCAACATTTGTATTGCTTTAAAATAGAGAAGAGAAAGAATAAAGACTGTTTTCAAAGATTCCAGCCACATCCACATATCAGTGATGTGTAATTACAGAGCATTATGGGAATATTAATCAGTGCTCGTCTTCTTAAGATAATTGTTTTAATGGCGCTTGAAGTTATCTGTCAGAGCGAATGAGGAATCGGGGCAGTTATTAGAGCTCGAGCTGGTAATGATGGTGCAATTAGAGCCACTCACAGAACAATGAATAATGGAAATCATGCCGAGACAATCAGACTTCACCCGAGATACACGCTCACACTGGCCTCTCCATTTCTACACAATGAAATTATTCTTTAAAGAGGTCATTCTATGAGGAATCACATTTTTCTTTAGTCTTTTGAGCTAAAAGAGTTCAAAACAGCAAGACTTCATCAGCACTCCACAGAAACTCTCTGACGTCAGACAGGTCAACCACAGCGACAGTGCCTGTGTGGGGTTCCCAAACTTTGGTGGGGTGAGGTAATAAGGAAGTTATGTAGGATAGATACTGTTATTATCGAACAGCAGAAGAACCGAGCACCGATGGTGTGAGGACCCTATTGTAATTTCTCGGTCAATTCTTCTTCTTCTCCTAAATTAGTTGCATTTTTGAGGGCCTAAACATGCTCGAAAACTCATGAAACTTTGCGCATGTGTCAGAAGTGGTGAATTTATGTCTGATATGGGTTTCAGAATTAGGTGTGGCAAAATGGTTCGATAGCGGCACCTACAAAATTTCAATTAAGCGTCCTTCGCTCTACTTTTCACGTACTGGAATGAAATTCGGGAGACAGATGTAACAGCCCAATACCTACAAAAATCTTGGAGCAAAATTTGAAAACCCAACAGGAAGTGAGATATTTTGAATTTTCTCTGCAAAAGTTTTGCAGTTTTCGCCATTTCCAGACGTTGTATTTTAACAAACTCCTCCTAGAGCTTTAAACAGATCAACATCATATTTGGTCAGTCCAATCTAAAGGCCTTTGTGATGTTAAATTGCAAAGATCTATAGTTTTCGTTAAAAGGCGTGTCCATGATGGACTGACAAAATCTGATGTTTAGCCATGAAAGAGGAAGCTGTTTTAACTCAGACATACACAGCAAAATCACCAGAGTACGTCTCTGCTCTGAGTACATATGGTCCCTCTCTAAAAGTAACACTATTAAAGTTAATGTTAAAGTTAATGAGATAATTAAGCGATTAATTAAGTGATGATTGAGCGTTAGTGATGAACACCTGCTGTTAACAAGCAGAATCACTGAAGAAAAGAGAAACACAAGAACTACAACTGCCTTCAGCCACAGTCTTAGATGAAATTAACTGAAGATAAAAGACATAATATCTCTCAAGATCTCAGCAGAGTCGGATTATCTTTTCTTCTGTGATTCTGCTTGTTAACAGCAGGTGTTCATCACTAATGCTTATTCATCACTTAATAAATCGCTAATTATCTCATTAATTTTAACTCTGCTTCAGTGTTACTTTAACACTATTTAGAAAGGGACCATATGTACTCTGAGCAGAGTTGATTTAACTCTGGTGATTTTGTTGTGTACAATGTCCGATCTGCTCCAAACTTCACATGATAAGAGTGATGAGTCCTGGCCTGAAGACATCTACATGCCAAAATTTAGTATCTATCTATCTATCTATCTATCTATCTATCTATCTATCTATCTATCTATCTATCTATCTATCTATCTATCTATCTATCTATCTATCTATCTACTCACCCACTCTTTATTTATCTCATTATAAAGTCTGTCCCTGCGCGGCTAGATGATTTCCCTTAAAGTGCTGTCCGACTAGTGCCTGATAAATGACCGTCTTAAGTGGTCAGACGTTCAGTCTGACATGTATAATTCAGCATGCTCAGTCAGCAGTGTCACTACAGCACACACTCACATGGGATCCAGGAAATGCTCTTTGATCAATACTCCACTTTCAGGAATCCCAGCAGGCACGGCTGACCCGTCCCCCATCTGAGCTGAGCGTTTACACAATCCATTTGAGAGAGAGAAATACAGAGGCTTGTTAGGAGATATTTCATTTCCTCCGAGGCAACAGGTGCTTTGTGTTCAGGGATATTGAACCCTGCAAACAATCTACTACCCCGAGTGTCTGAGGTGTGGATTTGAATTGCAAATGCCTTCATCCGCCGGAAAACTCCTCGTCAGGCAGAGAAGGGCCACCGTTGTGTTGCAGTCGCAGGAAAATGATTTTAGGCAGTGCTGTTGGGAATGAGCAGCGGTGGCTGTGATGTGGCTGTACAGTTTACAGAAGATTTGCTGTCTAGGAATCAGCCGGTGGACTGTTACGTCTGCTTAGACAAGCAACCTGTCAGTCAAAATGATGGGGCAGTCAAAACTGGACTGAGAAATGTGTCATCTCTCAGTTGATTCAGTGTAAATGTGGACAGACTGTGGTGTGCTGTTGTTGAGCTTGACGTGCAAACTCCAGAAATGAGATAAAGCCTATTTTAAATGGACTGAAATTCTTCTAGACATGTTAGCTAATGCTAATTTTTCCCAAATAATATAACTAAATTGCACCAGTACATATTCCAAAGCCCATGGGTTTGGGTTCCTACATCATTTCTTGCTGAATGTGCTGTTTCACTCTAAAATTGAATTAAAAGTCTGTTTTTTACTTACTCTCATGTCATTCCAAACCTGTATGACTTTCTATCTTCTGCAGAACACAATGAAATATAAAATTGAGGAAAAAGCACTATTAAACTATCATGAAAGTAGTCCATACTTCATACATGTTTTGAACCACATGAGGGTAGGTAAATCATTTTTGGGTGAACTGCCTCTTTAAATGTGTTGTGTTGTCTTGATGGTATTGATATCTCCTTTCAGTCTTCAGTTTTTGCTTGTTTATCTCATAACACTCTCATAATGTAATTCAAATTCACTTATTAATTTCCAGGTTGAAACCTGCACTGCATCTCGCTTATCCTTGTCCGCTTTCACTGTCACATGAAATCTGTGAGCGTAATTACGCCGGAGAGGAAATCTCCCAGAATGAGTCTCTCTCCCTGTGAGAGGGGTTTTTACAGTCCAGACTGCATCACTCCCTCTGGGTTGAGAAATTAAAGTTAAAACTCACAACAAAACCAACCAGCTCACACATTCACATTGTATGTGAAAGATGGAAGCTATATGCGTGATTATTTTCTCCTGATGTTTTGCTTGTCATATCAGTATTGAAAGAAAGCACTGTGTTTACCACTTTGGGGGATTGAGCTATCAATATTTATGTCTCCACAACAATAAACTTCCATTTTTAATGCAAGGCTGATGCCGGAATGCCTTTGACTCATATCTGCAGGTAGTGGAGCTTTTGCTCTTTGCCGCTGTAGAAACTGCCCTACATCCAAATGCATGTGAAGAAGGAATGAGGCCATTTGTTCCTTGGAGAAGATGAACTCTCACGGTGGGAGTCAAAGGCTGACTGGACTGCTCACACATTGATTTGCCCAGGGCTAGAGAGAAAGATGTCTGATACAACAGCCTGAAATCCAGGAGCTAGAGTCTGGGGTCTATCATACTAATAATACTTGTTCTTCAGGCTGAGACACTGCGCATTTGTTCAGAACAAGAATTATAATGACAGAGAACAATTATTTATAGGTTGAGGCAATCTAGTCTAGCCTAAACCACTTCAGTCCATTCTAATCCAGTCCAATCTACAAACAAATCTGGTCTGGTTCAGTGCAGTGCAGTGAAATCCAGTCCAGTTTATAGATTGAGGCCATCTAATCTAGCATAATCCACTTCGGTCCATACTAGTCCAGTCCTGCCCATTCTAGACCAGTCCAGTCCAGTCCTACCCATTCTAGACCAGTCCAGTCCATTCAAATTCAGACCAAAGTAGGTTAGTCCAGTCCAGTTTATAAATTGAGGCCATCTAATCTAGCATAATCCACTTCGGTCCATACTAGTCTAGTCCTGCTCATTGTAGGCCAGTTTAGTCAATTCTAGTCCAGTCCAATCAAATTCAGTCCTAAGTAATTTAGCCTAATCCAGAGCATTTTAGTCCAGTTAAGTTTACATGTTCAGTCCATCTAATCTAGCCTAACCCACTTCAGTTCATACTAGCCCAGTCCTGCCCATTCTAGTCCAGTTCTATCTGTTATCAACTCCGGTCCAGTTCAGTGCAAGGCAGTCCAGTCCTGTTTATATGTTGAGGTCTAGCCCAGTCCACTTTAGTCCATCTAATTTTAGTCCAGTCCCATCCAATTCAGTCTATAATCAACTCCAATCCAGTTCAGTTCATTTTAGTTCAATCCAATCCAATTCAGTCCAAAGTAGTCTAGTCCAGTCCAATTTATAAATTAAGGTCATCAAATCTAGTCTAGCCCACTTCAGTTCCTACTAGTCCAGTCCTGCCCATTCTAGTCCAGTCCAGTCCATTCAAATTAAGTCCAAAGTAGTCTAGTCCAGTTTATAGGTTGATGTAATCTAATCTAGACCTAGCTCACTTCAGTTCATACTAGTCCAGTCCTGCCCATTCTAGTCTAGTTCTGTCTATTCTAGTCAAGTCCAGTTCATTCAAATTCAGTCCAAAGTAGTCTAGTCCAGTCCAATTTATAGGTTGATGTCATCTAATCTAGTCTAGCTCACTTCAGTTCATACTAGTCCAGTCCTACCCATTCTAGTCCAGTTCAGTTCATTTTAGTCCAGTCCAATCCATTTAAACCCAAAATAGTCTAGCCCAGTCCAATCTATCCTCAACTCCAGTCCAGTTCAGGTTGAGGCTATCTAATCTAGCCTAACCCACTTGAGTCCATACTAATCCAACCCAGTCCAATCCAATTCAGTTTAAAGTAGTCCAGCCCAGTCCAGTTTATAATCAACTCAATCAGTTCAGTCTAATTTAGTCTTGTCCAGTCCAGTAAAACTCAACTCAGATCCAGTTCAGTCTAGTCCATGCCAGTCCTTTTTCATCTAGTCCAGTAACTCTAATGCAGTCTAGGCCAGCCTGATCCAGTCTAGTCTGATCCATTAAGGGCTCAATATCTTTGCGACTAGACTTGCTAATGGCTGTGGCATCAGACCATGACGGGTGACGTTTGTCTTAATGAATGTATAATAGACGTTTGCCGTGAAACATAACACATAATCAAAGGTTAGTAAAAGAAGTAATAGATTTTCCATTAGCACTAAATGAGCAATGAATAGCAGTCGATGAGACCTGACGGTTTTATGACTACAGTATTATATAATGACACATATCATGGACTCAGAACGGACCATAACCAGATTGAATGTCTTTATTCTGCTCTCTTTCAGGGCTGTAAATGGTCTCGGTCATGGCAGCTACTGCTTCGCGCTCCTGCGGTCCATCCCAGTCGTGTTCTACGTGGTTCTGGTCACCAGTCTCCGATACCACCTCTTCATCTGGAGCGTGTTTTCTCCAAAACTCTTGTATGAAGCCATGCACACCCTCGTCACCACCGCCGTGTGTCTGTTTTTCACCTTTATGGATCAGGAACGCTCGGCTAGGCCTTGAATACAAATCCAGATCCAGAACCAAAGCCAAACTCAGGTACAAATGGTGCAGTTGGAGTTTTAGGCACCAAAAGAAGAAATTAGTTCGTGTGGAAGGAAATTCTACTGCTGTGAAAGAGGTCAACGTTCAGAGCTTACATGGAGATTTGGCTTGCTCTACTGACTTATTTCTGTGCACGTGATTCAATTTTTTTTTTATATATTTTTGGGAGGTCATCGATAACGTGCAGATAACGTACGGCGAGACTTGTGGGTGTACATATGATAATCCCTCTTATTCTCTATGCAGTTTCCTTCCTAAAGCTTTACCGATAAAGGAGAGTGTAATTCTTTTTGTATTTTGCCATTTCCGCTCCTGACCGTTGCTTCACCTCTGGAATAATATGAGATAAGAAACATAATTAATAACTCTCCTAGCTGAGATCACAGCAGATGTAAACTTCTCACGCACTTGAAAGCTTTAAGAGATCTTAAAAGTCTTTTAAATCATATCTAAACACAGCTGCGTGTCACTTTTCATATTAATCCGCCTGTTGGGAATGTGAATTGTAAACTGATTTATCTTGGTAAGTGTTTTTTCTTTATCTCAGCTCTTATATCTGGTTAATAATAAAACAAGCCCTTTTTGATTGCGAGTAATTCATTTCTACATGCTTTTTAATGTGTTTTGGCTCTCTGTTACACTAAGTTTTTCTTCAGTTAGAGGGTCTGATGTGTTTTGATACATCTGCTGTGTACAAGTTTTAAACTTATAGTAAATGTCACTTTGAATGTGAAAAGACATTTTGCCTGTCGCTTGGTTTCTATCTTCATCAGCTCAGCCCACAGTGAAATCTCATTGGTTGAAATAAGCTCAGCATAGCTAAACAGATTCTCTGATTGGCTGTGATTTTGTTGCATCGAGCACTTTTTGAGTTAATAGAACTTGTTCCATTCTGCAACCAAATTAATTTGAAATGTTTTGTTTCCATTAATGGTTATGGACGTCTCTTTTCTTCTGTTGGTGCATCTTAGCTATTGCTATTTTCTGATTATTTTCAATTTTGAAAACAATTGTGCTGCTTCATATTTTTGATTTCATCTTCGATGAATAGAAAGTTTATTTGAAAAATATGTTTTGTAGCATTATAAATGTTTTTAGTGTCGCTTTGGATCAATGCAAATGCATTCTTGCTGAAATAAAGTCAAAATTTCTTTAAAAAAAAAAAAAGGTTAACACTTTAGTTTAGGGTCCAATTCTCACTATTAACTAGTTGCTTATTAGCATGCATATTACCTAGATATTGGCTGTTTATTAGTACTTATAAAGCACACATTAATGCCTAATTCTGCATGATCATATTCTACATGCCATAATCCAACCCAATACCTAAACTTAACTAATTTACTAACTATTATTAAGCAGTAATTAGAAGTTTATTAAGGCAAAAGTCATAGTTAATAGTTAGTTAATAGTAAGAATTGGATGCTAATCTAAAGTGTGACCATATTTTTTATGATATAATGTAAAGGTTAGAACATCTGTTATACCTTTTTCATGACAATCAGTGCAAGTTTGTAGTAATATCACAGAATATTTAATCGAGTATTTCAAAATATCTTTTCCCAGCCTTTTCAAATGCGTTTCTTTGAAGATACTGTTAGAGTTAAGGGATAATATCCTTTTATTTATTTATTATTATTATTATTTGTGTTACTATTATGTTGACATCTGAAATGTTATTAATCCTCAGGATGCTGAGGCAGGATTTAATCCAGGTATTGTCCATTCTTCCTCAAAATTAGTAAAAGAATTCATTAATGATTCCCATCCCTTACAGATACTGTTACTAAGTGAAGGCATCTCAGATGTCTGCTTCCTCCCAGCGGTGCAGTTTTCACGCTCTGCTTTGACCTTTTTATTGGCTGTAGAAGGTGATTTTGTGACCTAATGCCTTTTTTAAACTGTGAACATCCTCCAGGGAGAGAGAGGAGAGCGTAGAGTCTCTCCCACCGGACCGAACGCAGTCTGGAGCTTCAGATTGACCTCTGGGATTGAGCTCTAATCACACTCTCAGTGGAGTTCTATATAGAGTTCTTGACTCAATTCGAAACAACCTTCATGCCAAACAGGTTCAATAAATGTCTTAAATGATTGCATGATACTTTCATGTTTAACGGATTATTTAAATTTTTTTCAGAGTGATAATGTATGTTTATAAGCTTCTTAATTCATAAATTTAATCAACATGAAAATGAATTATTAAGCCTATAAGGTTCTATATATGAAGCCCTTAAAGAACCATTAAAAGTTCCATATATAATCTGTTCTCCTCAGAGTGTGATTTACAGTCTGAGCTCATGCAGTACACTAATATTGTACCTTTCCAAGGGTAAAAACGCTCAATATTTGACATTTGATTGATCACCCTTCTTGTTATATGAGGGATAATGTTCAGTCAGCCGGTCATTATCACAAATGAAATCCCGACAGGTCTTGCATCATCCTGAAGGGGTTTATTTTTCCGTAATGACCGGATGACTGCAATATTGCTTGGCTGCTTACCAAATAAATAAATAAATCTACATTAAATATTTATTTGATTTCAAATTATTTAGTGTCGTTATAAAAACAAACATTTGATTGTATAATACTGATTGACCAATCAGAACTGAGTGTGTAATAATTACTGCTGTGAGATTTTCTGTGGTTATTAAATGTTTTGAGGTTTTTGTTTATTTTGTTACTTTTTTTAAAAGAGGACCTGTTCTGCTTTTCTCCATGTTTATCTATATTTAGTGTGTAATGTTGCTGTTTGAGCATGAAAAAGTCCCTCCAGCAGGAGTTCTTCTCTATATCAGTGTTTTGAACTCCCTGAAACGCCTCCATCTTGAGTTTTCTTCACAATGTTCCTCATTTAAATAATTCATACGCAGAATAAAGGGGCGGGGCCTGGTTGAGTTAGTTAGTAGTGTGTTGAAACTGGCGGTTATGGAAAGGGGCAGGACATTTCCCAAATTACCAATCACTGCTCCAGCCGACCAATCAGAGCACATTGTGCTTTTCAGAAGGAGGGGCTTCATAGAGACAGGAACTAAACAGAGTGTTACTGACGGACTGGGAAGAGAGGAGCTGCAACAATGGAGAATATGAGGAAAATAATCAACATTCAAGCATGAAAACCTGTTCTAGTAGGGCACAAAAGCTACATCTAGCTGTTGACTATAGTGTGTGATAACCATCATTCAGCTCAGACTAACCAGCATTCACTAACTCTCTCAGTTCTTGCTTTGAAGCTGTCGTGGGTCGGTTCTTTCTGCTCAGTGGGTGAAATAACGGTCAAGGATGACCAGCATATGAGAGAGAGAGAGAGTACTGTATGTGAAAGCCTTTCAATTTAAACCGACTCTCTGTTACCTGTCCATCATCATCTCTCTCTGTCGTTGAGCAGGAGAGCCGGTGTGTTTTTAATGTGGTTTTCAGGCCTCTAGTGTCCATCCGTCCCCTGCTGGTGTCTTTAAAGCGGAGCGGCTGTCCTGCTCTCTGAGCTCTTATCAGTCATTGAACAGAGCTCAGACGCCTTCTGAGCCGGTTCCTTTATTTTCTTCTATTCTCCGTTCTTCTCTCACTGAACTGTACTGCCTACACAGGCAGCTGACGTCTGTGTTTTTCTATTTTTATTATCTTTAATTAAGATGGGTCTATAATACCTGGAGAAAGCGATCTGTTAAAACCAAGATCAAAAGTGACACTAAAGACATTTATAATGTTACAAAAGATTCTGTTTCAAATAAATGATGTTCTTTTGAACTTTATATTCGTTAAAGAATCCTGGGGGAAAAAAAGTTTCACGGTTTCCATTCAAATATTAAACTGTTTTCAACATCAATATTAATCAGAAATGTTTCTTGAGCAGCAAATCATATTAGAATGATTTCTGAAGGATCATGTGACACTGAAGACTGAAAATTCAGCTTTGATCACAGGAATAAAATACATTTTTACTATATATTCACATAGAAACCAGCTATTTTATATTATAATAATATTTCACAATTTTTACTGTATTTTTGATCAAATAAATGCAGCCTTGATGAGCAGAAGATCAAGTATATACAGCTTTTGTATCTCAGGCATGCATACTTCCTAGGGTACTTACTATAGTTTGTAACATTTGCAACACGCGTGACCTTTCTAATGTGATTACGTAATGCATGGAGCATCACAGAGCAGTGCAAGACGAGCATTTGTGGTTAAAAGGTATATAATTTTTATTTTTATTATTAAATGGCCGATGGTTTCTCTAGATAAGACTCTTATTCCTCGTCTGGGATCATGTAGAGCTCTTTGAAGCTGCACTGAAACTCACATTTGGACCTTCAACCCGTTGAACCCCAGTGAAGTCCACTATATGGAGAAAAATCCTGGAATATTTTCCTCAAAAACCTTTTCGACTGAAGAAAGAAGGACATGGGGCTGAGGAAATTATCAGGAAATTTTCATTCAGAAGTGAACTAATCCTTTAATATCTTATGCAATTTTGCTTCTCAAGTAAATATATCTTTCTTTAAAGATGTTTTTCCTGGGAAAACAGGACAAAACAGTGATTTAAGAGAATGATTTAATGCAGTGCTTCTCTCTCTGACTTTCATGGATGTTTACTTCACTCTCCCACAGAGATATATTTTCTTGCAGGAGTCATGTGACTCTTTCTGTGGATAAAGTTTCTCTATTTAAATTCTGGCTTTTGAACTCTGTGTGTGTTTGTAGGTTTAAGCACCTGGAAAGGCTTTCAGTTTTCTCAGCCTCAGCAGGATTTATGGGATACGTGTGTGCGGTGTGTGTTGCGAGGGTAATAATGGGGCTGTCAGGGAGCCAAAGGTTTGTGTTTACGAGGAGAATGAAGCTTATAGAAGTGTGTCTGCTCACCTGCGCTGGATGGCAGGTAGAGATAGTGATTTCCCCTGATTTAAGCAGAGCTGCAGATGGGCTGGACGGGACTCGGGCGAACATCTCAGAGCGGCCACCCGTGACTTCATTTAAAATCTGCAAGAAGCGCAGCTGTAAACGCACGGCCTAATAGAGCCGAAGCCTCAGTCTGGACGCGTTCCATCCGGTCTGCTTTCATCCATTTGATTTGATTTTTTTGTTGTTTGTGTGTTTTGGGCCGCGACTGGAAATATCTGAACACAAACCAACCCTCGTGTTTTACTCCCAGTGACGGGATCAGATCCTCATACATAATTAGTTTAGACATCTATCTGGGTTTTGTGCCTGTATACGATTTTATCTTGTTTCCTAAGTCTAGGCCTATGTGTTTTTATGTGTGTAGGCAGCTGTAAAATGAACAAAAAAACTTGCTTTTGTTATTTCAACGACTTTCCTTTTCAGCTGACATTAATGTTGGAGGTGATGCGGCAGTTATTTAATGCTGATTAACAATATATGTCATAAAAGTTATGGCAATAATAGCAAATATCAATGCTTTGAAAAGCAGCTTTACCATTGGGTTTCGTGAATCGTATAAAATAAAATAATCATTAGGGAATTTTAATAATTTCATCTTTTGAATATCTGTTTTCACGGACTACCATTCAAACTCTTGGGTTAGTATGATATTTTTTAAAAAGAAATTAATGCTTTTTATTCAGCAAGGATGCATTAAATTGATCAAAAGCGACACTAAAGACATGCACTAAATGCTGTTCTTTAAACTTTCTATTCACCAAAGAATACAGTGTATTACAGTTTCCACAAAAATATGAACTGTTTTCAACATTGATGATAATCATAAATGTTTCTGGAGCAGCAAATCATCATATCAGAATGATTTCTGAAGGATCATGTGACACTGAAGACTGGAGTAATGATGCTGAAAATCGCAGGAATAAATTACACTTCACTATATATTCACATAGAAAACAGCTGTTTCAAATTATAATATTAACAATAACACTTTCGGCTGTTTTTATTTGTCAGTTTTTTCTCTTTTCCTTTTTTTCTTTCCATGAAGACATCTTTAGTTTTTCTCTAACAGGATGAATGTTTCGATTGAAAACCATCATTATACTATTCTGTCAAAGATCAATATTTATTCTGCTCCTGTTTTGTGATCCTTTCGTCTTCATTCTGTTGTAAAGCAGAGCATCTTTGAACCTTTCTCCCAAATAAAGCGCCTGCTTTCCCAAGCGTGACTTTCCTCTGTAATTACTGGTGGATGCGGGTCGATGAGAGATTGATGTGATAGAAAATTCAAGAAAGAAAGAGAGCGAGCTGGAGTCTGGCTGTTTCCACAGGCATCTAATGGAAGGAGCAATTTGCCTGCTGGAGTCATTTAAAGCAGAAGATGAATTGGGTCTCTTCAGGCCTTTTGTTTAGAGCTACAGTTTAATAGCAGCTTATGAAATGTCTTGGACGGCTTCACAAGAGTCTAAACAAACCCTATTCACTACAGGAGTAATACAGCTTCAGCTCAAACTTTAAACACACTCCATCCTACTTTAAATTTAGATAGTGTAGACAATATACATGGAGTTGTTGGCGACTGAACGGCGGTAAATGACTTGAGGGAATGCTAAAAGACCAGTAGTGCAGTGACTTTTATTGTTTTTCGGCAGACGGTTTCCTTCATTCTTCATTCAACTAGTTAACCATATTTGATAAGTTGTTTAAATCTGTACTACTTATTTGCCATCTCATTCCAAGTCTTCTGAAGTCATACGATAGTTTTGTGTGAGGAACCGATTGAATTTTAAGTCGTAATTCTGCATATTCAAACCTGACATGACTTGGCACAATTTCCTTCCGGGAACGAACACGTCACAATATTCCTCATTTAAATAATTAATATGCAGAATAAAGGGGCGGGGCCTGATTGAGTTAGTTAGTAGTGTGTTGAAACT
This sequence comes from Anabarilius grahami, assembly GCA_003731715.1. Classification (NCBI taxonomy): domain Eukaryota; kingdom Metazoa; phylum Chordata; class Actinopteri; order Cypriniformes; family Xenocyprididae; genus Anabarilius; species Anabarilius grahami. The sequence goes on from RJVU01052173.1 coordinate 1,938,919, forward strand.
GGAGGTTATGGTAAGGGGCGGGACATTTCGCAAATGACCAATCACAACACACTGCTCCAGCCGACCAATCAGAGTACATTGTGCTTTTCAGAATGAGGGGCTTCATAGAGACAGAAACTAAACAGAGCGTTACTGACGGACTGGGAAGAGAGGAGCTGCAACAATGGAGAATATGAGGAAAATAACATCAAAACAACATCAAGACTTTGTAAAAAGGCATAATAGGCCTCTTTAAATTTTAGTCACGTTTTAGTTTTGCTGACCTCTCCATTGTAACCCAGTTAAATCACAGGTCAAAGGTCACTGCTGACTCTTCTTCAGGACAACTAAATGTGTTGTATCAGGTCTCGTACTGGACTCCCGAGGTGAGAATTGATTTAGAATCAGTTTTCTTCTTGATGAAGGAGTCTATGATCTTAGATCAATATTGTTTTTCTCAGACAATCCTGTTGAACTGACCAGCATCTCTATTCATGATTTCATACTTCTCGCACTACTATGTCAGTAACAAACTCCAGTACTCAAGGAGGTGATACAGTTTCCTTCAAATGTCTGTGCATTTATTATTCAGACAGCTTCAGGAAACCTATTGAAGGTGTCTCAAATATCCTGAGTTTCACATGCTCCTTTGAGATTTTTTGAAAGGTTCTCCAAAGGGTTTTGCTGGTGCTGTGATCTCAGGAACCTCTAAAAGTCCTTCAAGTATCTTTTCATTTTTACAGCTATAACTGGTCATCTAGCCTGTCCAGTCACAGTCTTTCTGCTTGGCCAAGGAAGTCTTGCTGGATAAGCTATTGGAGTGGAGACACCACTGCATGTCTTCTGTTTTTGACAACAGCGAGTTATGCAAAATTCACTTTTATAAGGTGTTTGAACACTGATGTGTGTCCACGGTGTGTGAGAACAACCAGCCTATAATAGTAAAAATCCACTCACTCATTTTTTATAATTTATAAATAAAGAGCAGTCTCTTCAGATTCCCCACTTGCGATGACCTCGTTGTAGGGAGAAGCCCCGCCCACAGCCTGTGACGATCTGCCCTATTAGCATAGACACACCCCTGAGTAAGAAGCACAGAGACTGACATTTCTGTATCCTCGCTGTAGCAGCTGGACTTGTACAACGTCTGTGCCAAAAAGGCATTACAAGTGTTGGACTGGGATGTACCAAAGCACATAAGAGTCCACCATCTGAGTCACTGAGGACATTGTGGTTAAATTTAATTTTCGAAGGAAATGTCCCAAAGAAAATCTGCAATGTCTTATATGTTTGCACCAATTATTTTGTGCCGGACTGCTTCACAAATAAGGGTCTTTTTGTCAACAACTCCATTTCGAACACCGCTACTGACAGTTTCAGTGCGTGAGTTTGTCCTGTTTTGTTGTTGCTGGTGTTCTGGCAGTCTGTCCTACACCGGTATGCCAGATCATGAGCTCTTGAAGCTCTGAACATCAGGGGAGGTTTTTAAGGGTGCGTCCACACTGTTTGCTCCGCTTCCAAATAAACTCTGGTGCGGTTCGACTGAAACAGAAAGCAACACAGACCAAAGGCTTCTAAACGAACCCAAAACAGGACGTGATGTCACAAGATGCGAGCCTAAACTAGGACAGAATGCTCAAGCATACCTGGTTCTTCTCATCATAGGAGATACATTGCACAGGTTTCTATCCTAGGATTTGTTTGCGAAAAAAAGTTTAGCGCTTCAAAATGTTTAGCGATATAGCTGAGAGGAATGTCATTTGTCGATAAGATTTCTCAAATGGCGAGACAATCTTTTTCCGTTTCTATTTAGCGCATAAATTCTATGTCGATACTTCAAATGTCACTAAAATTGTTTTGGAAACACTTTTTGTCAAGAAAAAGGGCTTTGATGCAAATAAATGTGGTGTCACATGACAGAAACATTTTTGCAAACCGGACAATTGAGCTGCTCTGTGTCCAAACCTGCGCTTCGTCAAATAAAGGCAGTAAAGTCATGTCAAACAAGCTGCTCTACTTCGCCGTCGTCTTCTTATATTTCCTATTTAATAACATTATATGTGAAAATAAGCAGTACTGGCGAATTTCAGTTGTCTCATTACTGTGTACATTTTACAAATATTTCAGATGCAAACGATAAGAATTTACGATATACACAAAATTATGAATGGAAAAGGCTCAAGGGCAGATTTTTTTGTGATATAGCAAAAATTATTGGACAATGCATTTTTTTAGGGACGATGTCAAAACCATCTGAGTCACTGAGGACATTGTGGTTAAATTTAATTTTCGAAGGAAATGTCCCGAAGAAAATCTGCAATGTCTTATATGTTTGCACCAATTATTTTGTGCCGGACCGCTTCACAAACAAGGGTCTTTTTGTCAACAACTCCGTTTCGAACATATAAGGCTGAACACCGCTACTGACAGTTTCAGTGCGTGAGTTTGTCCTGTTTTGTTGTTGCTGGTGTTCTGGCAGTCTGTCCTACACCGGTATGCCAGATCATAAGCTCTTGAAGCTCTGAACATCAGGGGAGGTTTTTAAGGGTGTGTTCACACTGTTTGTTCCGCTTCCAAATAAACTTCTGGTGCGGTTCGACTGAAATAGAAAGCAACACAGACCAAAGGCTTCTAAACGAACCCAAAACAGGACGTGATGTCACAAGATGCGAGCCTAAACTAGGACAGAATGCTCAAGCATATATATATACCTGGTTCTTCTCATCATAGGAGATACATTGCACAGGTTTCTATCCTAGGATGTTTTTGCGAAAAAAGGTTTAGCGCTTCAAAATTTTTAGCGATATAGCTGAGAGGAATGTCATTCGTCGATAAGATTTCTCAAATGGCGAGACAATCTTTTTCCGTTTATATTTAGTGCATAAATTCTATGTCGATCATTTTATCGGTAAAAGGCCAACTGGATGGAAACAGCCTTGACACAGCAAATTTCGCAAATATTTTTTTGTGCATATTTGCTTTGTTGACAACAAAACATCACAAAAACTGGATGGAAACTTGGCTACTGTCTCCATTCAGCAGATCTTCATTTGAGGAATTCCTGCTGCTTTTTAGACTCTTTTACACATTTTATAAGCTCTTTGTGAGTTCTCAGCTGGTAAAAAAAAATAAATACAATGAGCACCCTTAGCACAACTCACAGCATTGTTTATACTGTAAATGTTTCTCTTTGTGAGCTTTGGTTAGAGGTAGCTGAAATGCAGCTTTATGCACAACTGCCACTCTGCATGGAGAGGTTCCTGAGACGCTAAATACCTGTTTGCGGCTCAACAGTGGCTTTTTTATAGCTGCCTACAATTGATTTGTTTGACAGAAACTTTCCTTAATAAGCCTTTATCTGACCGAGCTGAATTCTTCTGTGCTCTAAATCACTAACAAATCTTTCGACAGTTTGATCATCTGTATTCAGTTTTCACAAAACATTAGTTGTTTTCATAAGACATTGCATTATGCTTTTCCTCTTTAGAAAGTTCTTTCACACGCCACATATTGCATGAGAACTGTGACTTGTTTAATAAAGTGGAACAACCTAGGTTTTCTATTTAACTATGAAGATTCCTGCCTGAGATTGATTCCAGTTATCTAAAAAAGATATGAGAAATAAAACAAACAAACAATTTCTTTGAAAAAACAAAATCTGAATGTGTAGTGTATACTGAAATCCTACACTCTAAAAAATGCTGGGTTAAAAACAACCCAAGTTGGGTTGAAAATGGACAAACCCAGCGATTGGGTTGTTTTGACCCAGCAGTTGGGTTAAATGTTTGCCCAACCTGCTGGGTAGTTTTATTTAACCCAACAATTGTTTACAAATTACTATATGTCTGGCTTAAAATGAACCCAAAATAGGTTGGAAATTAAAAATCAGACTCATAATTACTAGAGGCAACAATAATAATCAAAAAGATGAGCATTTATTAATAAGCAATTTAATAAATGTTTATTGTTTAAATATTATTCAAAAAAAGTATTAATAAATGTTTGTTTATTAAACATATTAATAAATGTTAATTTCCAACATATTTTGGGTTAATTTTTAAGCAAGAAATACAGTAATTTTTAAACAATATTTGGTTTAAATAAAACTACCCAGAAGGTTGGTCAAACATTTAACCCAGCCGCTGGGTTAAAACAACCCAATCGCTGGGTTTTTCCATTTTCAACCCAACTTGGGTTGTTTTTAACCCAGCATTTTTTAGAGTGTACTGATATGTAACTTGCATAATAATTTGGAACACAATGTAAATGTATCATTTTATTTTCAGGTCTGGAACACACTAGTTTTAGTCCCACAGGATCTCTCTCACTCCTTAAAATAAAGGTTCTTTATTGGGGTCGATGGTTAAATGAAGAACCTTTAACATCCATGGAAACTTTCCATTGCACTAAAGGTTCTTTATAGTGAAAAAGGTTCTTTGGAATATTAAACGGGACCTATTATGCCCCTTTTCACAAGATGTAATATAAGTCTCTGGTGTCCCCAGAATGTGTCTGTGAAGATTCAACACAAAGTACCCCACAGATCATTTATTACCCATTTTTGAGTGGAAGGGAAAACATGCTGTTTTCGTGCATGTATCTTTAAATGCAAATGAGCTGCTGCTCCCCGCCCCCTTTCCAGAAGAGGATGCATCGGATACTCTGCCAAAAACTAACAAAACATCATTGATTATCATCTCTATCACAATCACGCTCATATCACATTACAGTTCTTCATCATCATTAAAGTTAATTATTTGCATGCATTTTAAAGCTATTACAGTTTAAACTTCTGATATGTGGTTTTCTGAATGCACAGAAAGCTGTCTGTCAGACGACACGTCCTGTGAGTATTAAACTAAGTTCTTATTGCACTTAAACTGTCAAATACACACAAGATTATGTCAAAAACACGCAAAGTTCACAAACACAGTCAGTTATGTCTCTGAACATAAACAGCAGGGAAAGAAATCGCATGTGTATATTAGATCTGTGTATTAAAGTGACAGCAGCGTAATATACAGTACCTACTGCTGTTAATATGAACCAAACAATAAAAGAAAAACAGAAAATCACTCACTGCTCTTGACTGAATAACATTAGTAGCTTTACTAAGAATACATTTTTTACTTGAACGCTGCTGTGGAATGCTCTGGCGAGGAGATAAAATGGTGGACTGTGTACAGCTCACTGAGGGGAGGAGCTATGCTAATAGGGTAGATTCCCTCACCAGTTGTAGGCGGGGCTTCTGGAACCTCTCGATTGGAGAGATTTATGAGATTATAAAAAAAGAAGAGGTGGATTTTTATCATTGTAGGCTGGTTGTTTACACACACATCTGCGTTCAAACACCTTATAAAAGTGAATTTTGCATTATAGGTCCCTTTTAAAATGTTCTTCACACACTCTTTTGAGAACTGTTGACTGAAAGGTTCTTTGGGGATCCAAAAAGGTTTTTCTATGGCATCACTGCAAAAACCCCTTTTGGAATCTTTATTTTTTTAAGAGTAGTACTCTGAAACTGCAATCACAAGGCGCTTGTAAACTATAACAATAAACTCAGGAAAGAAAATAAACCTGCTTCATACCCAACAGGCCGCCGCTTTCCTCAGCAGGAGGAAATTATGACAAAAGGGTTAAAAATAAGTGCATCCAGAGCAGAGCTAAGATCACAAACCCTCTCAGCGTTCGAACAAAAACCTCTTCCATCCCACCGGCGGACTTTTTATCAGACTCCAGACGTCTCGTCGGGCCGCACTGAATGTGCTGATGTGGCAAAACCTGGAGTCCGCTCTCTAATGCACCTCCTTGTGTGTTTGTGGATCATCTTTCAGACTTAATGGAGGCTGTTTTTGTCCCAAGCGCCTCCCACAAGATTCTCCCCTAAAAATAAAGGAAAAAGAAAGCGGCGGAGAAGAGAAAGTGCGTAGGAGGAAAATATAGCGAGCATGAATATTCATCCCAAGCGGTCAAATCTAGAGGGCTTTCGGTAAAGCGTAACACGTCTCTCAGGCTTACATTGTTATTCAGAGAGAAATGCTGAAAGATGAGTGAAAATATACAAAGTTTGAAAAAATACTCTTGGCATTCAAATGAGTTGCGAGTGTTTCACAAACAAGCCAGTGGAGAGGAGAGGGTGACTTTCAGACCTGTTGAGATGTTCTGTAGTTTCCTCACGGCTTTTCTTGTGTGGGATTCTCTCGGAGTGTTTTCATGACATGTGAGGACATCTTTAAGGGTGGATGAAAAATTTCAGAGCTTCAAATATCTTAAATTAGAACGTCTATGTCCAAATATTTATTATTTTAGTGTTTTCTTGTTTGATGTCTTTATCTGCTAACCGTTTGTTTTGACACTTGCTCCTTGCCCTTTTTTTCTTTCCTTTTTATTATAATAGGCTAGTTTGTGTTCATCCTCGTGGTTGTCTTACGCTGTTGGTTGTTCCCTGTCTCGTAATAAGGGTTGCATTTATAAATACATTGAGGTTTCTTGCAGCAATAACAGCCATATTTAGTGTTGCATCACTTTATGCAAAAAATTTTTCCCATTATTATTTCACTCTGCTAAAACTCTGTATGACAATTACTTTATAAATTAATACAACTTATAATATTGTTGCTGTCGTGGAGAAACTTGTAACCATATTTCATAATTTTTATGTTTTTTTTAATATATAAATCATTACTATTGGTCACCCTTTACATCTGTCTGTGGGTTTTGCAAATATTTAACCAATGAAAAGGATTGAAAAGAGCTTGTGACTAAACTTCGAAACTCCATTGGCTACTCAAACTGTCAGTCAAACGTCTCTGCTTGTTTGTAATGCAAAGGTAAATAAAGAACAGATTTTTTGTATAAGCATTTTCTTTACACATAAAAACACTATATATAATGTTTTATGTATTTGAGCAGCAGAAAAGAGTGTCTCAGTCTGGTACTTGTCATCAAATCATAGTCAATACTGTCTTAAAACAAGCCTTCGTCTTTAATAACATGAGATTTTGGCCAAATGACAGAAGTAAACAGTAAAACCAAAAATGTATTTTGCCTATGTTACAACATGAGGTAAATCCAGCCCTGCATATTGCTTATATTTAGTAGTAATCCTAATGTGTCTTGTACTGAAATTCTCATTGATTTGCATTAAAAGAGAGACCTGAATATTATAGAGAGCGGACTCTTTAGACTTGGGATATTTAGTACCATGATAAAACCACCCTTTGAGTTAAACAGGCTGTTTTCCTGTCACACCTCTGTTATGATTGGCTGACCTCATGTGAAATGGGAAGACTGGGAAGGAAGTTTTGTTATCTGAAAGTTTACTTTTGTTGAAAAGTTTTTAATGTTAAAAATAAAAGAAGGTCTGAAGGTCCCGCCGCCTGATAAACACAGTCAACCAAGGCGATGAAATATGTGTGCATATGTTAGAGAGATGACTGATAAATCTGAAGGGCAGAACATGCAAAAAGAAATATGACTAATACATTATTTCAGCACAGGCGCTCTTTGTTTATATATATTTATCAGACACAAACATGAGCATCTCTTCATTTAAAGCATCATATTCTGCACTTTTGTAGCAGTTTATTTCCCCCTCTAAAGTCCACATCAGTGTTATTTTAGTTTTATTATAGTTTAATTCACATTTTGAATTAGCTTTTATTATTATATTTTTAGTTTTCATGTTAATTTTAGTTTAATATTTTAGTAATTTCATTATGTGCTTTTGACATTTTATTATTTTATTTTTTTTAAATGTTGCTATTTAGGTTTAATTTATATTTATATGAGTTTTAGTATTTATTTATTTCCAGCTTATTGCCAAGGCAACATTTCTAATTATCATTTAGTTTAAGTTCAGCTAATATTTTATTTTATTTTATTAGTTTTAGTTAACAGTAATAATCCTTAGTCAGGGTTTGTTTGTTTGTTTGTTTGTTTGTTAGCATCCGTCCACACCAGTGGATGTTATCGTTCTGTTTATTATAATCGTGCTGCAGGTTTGTTATCTGTTTTCATCGTTTTTATCATTCATTAGCTGGAAAAATCTTTCTGAAAGTGATTCAAATGATATTGTTCCTCTGTGCCGATATCGTAGTTGTGCTTCGGACTCTGATATTTGTTACCATCCTTGTGGCAAATCTTGGTTTACTGATGTGAATGCAGTGTGTGGAGAGAGCAAACACACTTTCCTAGGTGGCATGAAACTTTTTTCAAACATGCAGTTACAATACTGCGTATTTGAGCTCTTGCTACCTTCAGAAGCTGTTAAAATGGACAAATCGCTTCTTCCAAATATCTCTGAAACCGACTCTAAATATAGACTCTCATGAACAGAGTACTGAGAGCAAGTTGATTGTTTTGATAGAGGGAAACATGATGTACTTCTAGTTTCAATGTTATTTGTTCTTCAGATTTAACCCTTTAAATACAATAAGCCTCAGTGTGTATAGTCCCCCACATTTGATTTTTGACCATTTGTAATATTCAACAATTTGTACATGGAGCAGCATTGAGATGCCCATATCTCTGGGATTGAACCACTGAGGGCCTTACAAATTAACATACCAAAAGTAAAGTTTTCTTAGAGCCAGAATGTAAAATCATATTGAAATATCTTTTAATGCTTCTTGAGTTACAGGCACGCAAATTTGGGAAAAAGAATGTTTTTGGCACTCAGACAGGAATGTTCTATGCAATTTGTTTTATAGAAGGAAACAAGATACATTTCTAGTTTCAACATTATTTGTTCTTCAGATATTCCTCTTTAAAAGGAAAAAGTATCAGTTTTAATCAAAGTGGTTTTTGACCTTTGAAAATGTGTACAATTTAACTATTTATTCTTGGAGCCACGTTGAAATCCCCATATTTAAACCACATATGGCCTTCAAAATGAAGGCACCAAAAGAAAAGTTTGTTAAGAACCAGAATCTAAAAGGATATTAAGATATATTTAACTCTTCTTGAGTTACAGGTATGCAAACTTTGGGGAAAAAATTTGAAAACTGCTTTTTTTTCTCATTTTTGAACGGTCACCGTTGGCATATAATGCAGGAAAGATAGCTGAAGTCAACAGATTTTACTAATAGACCTACCAATCTCTGTGTAAAAATAAAATAATGATGCTGCCATCTTTCTAAAGTCATTTTTACACCTCTGTAAATTGGCTCCAAATCTCAGCTGAAAATTGTCATTTTGACCCTCATCTACAAAACAGTGGATTACTCAGTAAATATGCATCTGTGACATTTGATATTTTGGGTTTCATCACTATTTATGTTTGTCTACTATATCACCAGATAAAATATAAACAAAATAAAAAATTTGAGCCGGGGAAGTTTCTAAAATTTGGTTGATTTGATGTGGAATTAGAGTAGTCTTACCATGTCAGGTGGAGTTTGTCATGCAGGTGCTGCATAATGTGTTCAGCAAAAACTAGCTTTAATTATGTCCATGATATATATTATGGTTTTCAATAAGCCAGCTTGGGCATTTCTGGTGAACTGCGCTGTCATTCTGTACTCACTGTACATCGACAGAAAACCATAAATGGTTGACTTTTTAATGTTGTATTTACACAGATCAGTCATAACATTATGAGCACTGACAGGTGAAGTGAATAACACTGATCATCTCTTCATCGCGGCACCTGTTAGTGGGTGGATATATTAGGCAGCAAGTGAACATTTTGTCCTCAAAGTTGATGCGTGAGAAGCAGGAAAAATGGGCAAGCGTAAGGATTGTGATGGCTAGATGACTGGGTCAGAGCATCTCCAAAACTGCAGCTCTTGTGGGGTGTTCCCGGTCTGCAGTGGTCAGTCTCTATCAAAAGTGCTCCAACAGTGGTGAACCGGCGACAGGGTCATGGGCGGTCGAGGCTCATTGATGCACGTGGGGAGCGAAGGCTGGCCCGTGTGGTCCGATCCAACAGACGAGCTCCTGTAGCTCATATTGCTCCAGAAGTTAATGTTGGTTCTGATAGAAAGGTGTCAGAATACACAGTGCATCAGTTTGTTGTGTATGGAGCTGCAGACCAGTCAGAGTGCCCATGCTGACCCCTGTCCACCGCTGAAAGAGCCAACAGTGGACACGTGAGCATCAGAACTGGACCACGGAGCAATGGAAGAAGGTGGCATGGATTGATGAATCACGTTTTCTTTTACATCACGTGGATGGCCGGGATCGTGTGCGTCTCTTACCTGGGGAACACATGGCACCAGGATGCACTATGGGAAGAAGGCAAGCCGGCGGAGGCAGTGTGATGCTTTGGGCAATGTTCTGCTGGGAAACCTTGGGTCCTGCCATCCATGTGGATGTTACTTTGACACGTTCCACCTACCTAAGCATTGTTGCAGACCATGTACAGCCTTTCATGGAAACGGTATTCCCTGGTGGCTGTGGCTCTTTCAGCAGGATAATGCTCCTGACACAAAGCACAAATGGTTCAGTAATGGTTTGAGGAGCACAACGACGAGTTTGAGGTGTTGACTTGACCTCCAAATTCCCCAGATCTCAATCCAATGGAGCATCTGCGGGATGTGCTGAACAAACTAGTCCGATCCATGGAGGCTCCACCTCACAACTTACAGGACTTAAAGGATCTGCTGCNCCGAAAGAGCCAACAGTGGACACGTGAGCATCAGAACTGGACCACGGAGCAATGGAAGAAGGTGTCCTGGACTGATGAATCACGTTTTCTTTTACATCACGTGGATGGCCGGGATCGTGTGCGTCTCTTACCTGGGGAACACATGGCACCAGGATGCACTATGGGAAGAAGGCAAGCCGGCGGAGGCAGTGTGATGCTGTGGTCAATGTTCTGCTGGGAAACCTTGGGTCCTGCCATCCATGTGGATCTTACTTTGACACGTACCACCTACCTAAGCATTGTTGCAGACCATGTACAGCCTTTTAATGGAAACGGTATTCCCTGGTGGCTGTGGCCTCTTTCAGCAGGATAATGCTCCTGCCACAAAGCACAGATGGTTCAGGAATGGTTTGAGGAGCACAACGACGAGTTTGAGGTGTTGACTTGACCTCCAAATTCCCCAGATCTCAATCCAATCGAGCATCTGTGGGATGTGCTGAACAAACTAGTCCGATCCATGGAGGCTCCACCTCACAACTTACAGGACTTAAAGGATCTGCTGCTAACATCTTGGTGCAGAAACCACAGCACACCTTCAGGGGTCTAGAGGAGTCCATGCCTCGACGGGTCAGGGCTGTTTTGGCAGCAAAACGGGGACCAACACAATATTGTGAAGGTGCTCATAATGTTACGCCTGATCAGAGTATATTTTAATGCAGCCTAATTTAGCAATAAACCAGTTTTATTGATTGCAATAAAGACTAAGCTAATGGGAACGTTTGAATAAGAAACAGTGTCTGTAATTAGACAAACACGCAATGTTTTTCCAGCACTTCAAATATTATTTTTAATGTGATGACCAAAAACATTATTTGTTCATCCTTCTGAGATTGTCCCCATTTGTAAAACCGAACATTTCAAGATGCAGGAAATCCAGCATTTGATAGAAAACACTTTTATTTAAAAAATAAAAAAGATGTTAATTACCAGTATAACCATCAGATGGTGGCAGGGGACCATTTATTGGCTCATTTTAGTCATTTTTTTTACTAGTTTTTCACTCAGTTTCGCTTTTGAATAAATATTAAACATTATAAAATCACTAGATTTAAAAATACATTTTGTCAAGGTGAAGCATGAAGTACTCACAAAGTCTCATGAAAAACAATAACTTTTCTTGTGAATGAATGACACAGAAAGCGAGATTCTCTTGATAATCACAGAAGCTGTCAGTCAATGCAGCACAAGATCAGTGATTTCTGCACATACGTGAAAACTCACATTTTATTCACTGAATCTAACTAAAGTGCAAAATAAATCTTTACAATTGAATTTGTTTGGTTCAGAACTGATCAGCCGAGTCAAACACACGAGGCTCGACTTTGACCCGAGCTTTAGAAGTGTTTTGTGCCACTTGCTTGTCCTGCTCCAGGCCTGTTGTTCTGCATTATTCTGTTGTTATTACACACAAACTCAGGACATGGACGGTGTCTGCTGCTGTCCGACTCTCTTTCTGTTTCTCTGTCAGCCGTCTCAGCGCTCCAGAGTCATATTGGCTGTGATTTGTGTCTCTCTGTCTGTCAGTTTCAGGAGTCGATGTTAAGATCACAAGATTCAGAGGCTGTTTCCAGAGATCAGAATGACTCCTGCTGGAAGAGACGACAGGAGGACAGTGGTGCTTTTTTAGTCTTGTTCCTTCTGGTTCCTTCTCTGGGAAAAGTCTTGTGCTGCATAAAGTACTTTCAGATGATGGTTAAATGTTATAGAGGCAAAACACCAAAACACACAAGTGATGAAACTTTAAAGCACCAGATTATTATTTCAGCTAGTTGCCAAGGCAACATTTCTCATTTTAGTTTAGGTTGAAGTAAATAAAATAAACTTAATAACTAAAAAACTATGTAGACATATTTACAAAAAACTTATAATAATGCTTTTAGAGACAAAGAAAAAATAATAATTTTTATAATTATTATTACAGTTTTTATAACCCTTTTTATTGTCTGAATGATTTCACCTGGTAAAACAATATGTCATGAGCATATATTATTATAGTTTTATTAATTTTATTAATATATTTAGAATTATTTTTTATTTTATCTACTGTATTTCATTACGTGCTTTTGTCATTCTATTAGTTCTTTTAAATATTACTGTTTCAGATTATTTTAATTTCCATTTCAGTTAATAATTTTAGTGCTTACAGGGCAACATTTCTAATTTATTATTATTATTTATAAAAAAAAACCTAATATTTATATTTTATTTAATTTCAGCTTTATTTCAATTGAAAGAAATGTTTTAAACAGTGTTAGTTTAAGTCAACAATAATAATCCTGGTCATAAAATAGCTTAATATCTTGTTTGGGGGTTTAGAATAAAAATCGCAAGTGTAATTAAGAATTTAGAATCAGAATTGAGAAATGGAATTAAAATCAGAATGTGAATTAGAATAAGAAATGGAATCGTAATAATGGAATAAAAAGAAGTTACTATTTTTTCAAAGATTGAGGGTACATTTACACAACAGCAATGCACTAAAAACGGAAATGTTTTTCCTTGGCATTTTTCGAGTACAGACGACAACATTGTCAGAATAATCCCTGTTCACACGGATCCATGAAAATGACTAAAAACGCTGTATTGTGCTGCCAGGCCAGTAGATGGCGATGTCACAAAGAAACACTACACGCCTATAGACTGAACATGTAATATGCATGATTAATATTGTTTTCAAAAACTTGCACTTTGAAAGATGTTTTCAAAAGTTGACATTTTCAGGTCCCCAAAACGCAGCTGTTGTGTAAAAGAACATCCCCTAAGGGCGTGTAGTGTTTCTTTACAAATGACATCGCCATCTACTGGCCTGGCAGCAGAATGCAGCGTTTTTAGTCATTTTTTCCAGATCTGTGTGAACGGGATAGTTATGACAACGTTGTCATCATTTTGAAATAATATTATTTTATTATTTTATTTTATTTTTTTTATTTTTTTTAGAATTTTTTACTTCAACATCATG